>CM033649.1:89348413-89617857 GCA_019512145.1 Engystomops pustulosus
TAGGTACTGACGGACATCTTGATGTTTATCTTGGCAAGAATTTTTTTTTTTTTTTTTTAGAAGGTCATTAGGTATTGGATGCTTAAGTAAATTAAAATAAAAAAATAAAAAAGGAGGAAAGAACATGGAAAGTTGAAATAAAAAATCCAAACCTACTTTCTAAGCAACATATATAGGTTAAAAAAAAAAAAAAAAAAACTCCAGCGCCTTCCTACCCGGACCTGTTGCCAGTATCAATGCTTTTGAATGATCTCATCGTCTTCTTCCTGGCTAAACTCCAACACACAATTTCATTAACCCAGGTACCGCAGGTGATAAAACTCATTTTTCCCTAAAGAGACAGCTAAAAAGTATCATTTATACATTTATGAAGTACCAGCAATCAAAATTATGGATTTTCTAAAAGGTTTTTAACTACTTTTATTGAATAGAGAAATCGCTGTCTCAGACTTTTGTGACACTGCAGCCAACAATAAATTTCAACATTTAGACATAGCAGTAATATGGTCACCAGTGTCAATAAAAGTGTGAATTGAAGATGATCCTTGTCTTCCAAGTAATACTTTCTAATCACGCTCCGGAAATATTAAACGCGCCTAGTAACCTCGCTAGCCGGAGTGATTTTTTTTCCTTTTTTTAATGTCCACATATGTGAGGCAGAGAGGAACAATACAGGACTCGTAGCTTAAAGCACTTTCCTCTCACTCTCTCAGACTTGGCCTCGTGAACTCTCCATGGTTAATTCCTAGTGCTGGACACAATGTTCCAGTCGAGGAAGCACTAGAGGGCAGTGTGGTATTTAGGCCGGACTGACCTGTGTGTCCTACAAGGTCTCCAGCTGTATAGTATACAGTAGATTAAGATCTGAAGACAACTGTGCCAACGTCTTCATTAGGTCATGAGATTTCGAGGGCTCTAGGGCATAACTCATACATACACCCACCGGAAAAAATTGCAAAAGGCTGACACTTTCGGGGGATGACTCAAAACAAAATGAAAGAATATACAATTTAGAACTGTTTCCTATACACAGGTAAGAATATATGAGGTTACATGCACACAACCAGAAATGAGAGGCGTGAGCTAGCCACAAACATGGCAGCTCTCTCACATCCCCTTTCGAGGTCTATTGTGCACGGTCACCATGCGGTTAGCACCATTCGTCTCATCGCACCACAAATTATATAGCGGGTCCTATTCCTGGCCGAATCTCCTATGAAGATGGGCCGACCGGCCAAAACAGAGTGGTGTGCAAGTAGCACTCTAAGTGGCACCATACTACCGGGGTGCCCCCCCCACGCATATTATAAGACTTCCCCATAATTCTTTATAATTGGATCCCATATTCATTATCCATAATTCCTTATAATTGGATCCCATATCCAACAAACACCCATATGGTTCTATTGGGCGATACAAAATGGTCCCTTACAGATCACATTATAGTCCTCTATAACTTTTACATTCCCATAAGGCTTGTGCATTGTCATAGACCCGGCTCAAACATACTTTTTAATGGGCGAGGTCAATCCTTAACACCCAATGGCCATGCAACTATCTACTTTTAGCTTATACAGGCAGTGCCCGGGTTACATACAAGATAGGGTCCGTAGGTTTGTTCTTAAGTTGAATTTGTATGCAAGTTGAAACTGTATATTTTATAATGGTAGATCCAGACAAAAAAAAAATATTTTGCCCCAGTGACAATTAGAGTTTCAAAAATTTTTGCTGTAATTGGACCAAGGATTATTAATAAAGCTTCATTACAGACACCTTACAGCTGATCATTGCAGCCTGGGGCTATAGTAACATCCAGAGACTTCACCAGAGGTCACAGTGGGCAGAGGGGTCAGTCTTTAACTATGGGTCATCTGTAAGTTGGGTGTCCTTAAGTAGGGGACCGCCTGTATTACATTTTTGAGTAATTGTTAGAACAATTTTGTAAACTTATGTTGAAATAAAACTAAAAATTGGGTCCCAAAGAAGCAGGATATTAGGCAAAACCAAAACCCCCAATATGTGTATCCAGCTTTGGTGAGTACTGCGAGGACCTTCCACATCACCAAGGCATAAACACCTTCAGTGTTTCCTTTGACTTAATGAAACTAGTCCAAAAGATAAAACTGCTTTGCAAAATTTGAATATATGTCATGCAACTTTGTGAACCCAACTTCACGTAGAAAAGGCGTCGAGCTTACACATGATCATAATTGATGCGTATAGAACAACATACAATTTCCGCGCTACTTGAGCGTGTACCGACGTATACCTGGTTCCTTTAACATACACTTTGTTTTTCCAAAACCACAAACATCGATCTTGGAATTTCATGTGGAAGTGCTTAAGGGGCTGAAAGTTAACACCTTTGTGAGCTGTACAGCCTCACAGTTAGTGCTAAACAAAAGCCTCTTTGTAGGAACCTTTTTGAAATGTTTTCTTAACATGTTCCAAGTAGTTTTAGGCAAGCAACTAAAGTAAGCAAGATGTTACCACGATAAAAACACTTGTGAAAACATTAGAGGGCTCTTACCAGTCCCCTTCTCATAGGCTACGCTTTCTTTGAAAAATATCTAAAACGTTATTAAGACTATTTTTTTAAGAGACAGATCAATCAAATTTGCATCTGGTCTTTAAAAAAGAAAACAAAAAATATAATATAAAAAAATAAAAACATACAAAGGGGGAAAAGTTCACTTAATCCCAAACTAGGTGAAAGCCATCTGTACGCTTACGTTTTTCATAATTAGCACTTCCTCATTCTTCAGAAAACAAGACTACACCCACAAAATAAACATTTCAGAATGTGCAGAATTCAACATCAAACAACACCTTTTCTTGTACGGTTAACCCTCTGCGGTCTCCAAGCTCCTTGCATAGAGATTCAAAATATCACAAAAGAACCCCAAAAATATTAAAATATCATCTTATTGGGTGGTCATTTAAGGGTAATTCTAACCAGATATGGATTTTCGAATACTAGAAACTCATAACTCAGTCCACCAAGGGCAGTTTCCAAAAATTGGTGCTGGGGGAGTAGATGGTCATTAGATTAACACGAATTTGTGATGATGATTTGTGCAGGGCCACTCAACTATCTGAAGCATAAGGGGTTGTCCCGATTCTTTCCCAATTGAAGATATGAGGGAAAGAGGGACCAAGCATGTTGAACTCCACATGTCCAAGGTTGCAGAGCCACCATTGGAGGATTTAAAAAGGAAGCAAAATCAAGGGTTAATCAACCTGAAATATGTGTTCTACACCAAGGCATAGATGTTAAATGTTAGAGTCCATTATACTTAGAGTCTCATCCTAGGTAGAAGTGGCTCCACCACTAGGAATGCATATCACTGGACTAATACTATAATGTGGCGCAGATGTAGAGGTTCATTCAGCTATAGGGGGTGCATAAAAAGCATTAACTCATGGGCCATGATGCCTAAGAAGCCCAAAGGTCCCTCTGTCTCACAAGAATAGAAACATGGTAGGTGGGACTGGGAACAGATTTTGCTCCGACATCTACATTCTCCAACTTATGTCTCTGGCTAGAAATGCTGAGTGTTGAATGTTCGGTTAAAATAGTTAATGTTTGACTAAAGTTGGTCAGATAGACATCACCGCATGCTTATTCAAATAAAAAATATACCTCATCCAAAAGAGGAGCGGACCCATAGTTTTCGTTTAGGTTCTGCCGTGTGACCAGGACACATTGCCGGACTGGCAGTCAAAACATCCAATCTGGCAAATTGGCGCCCCCAACAACTAGCCATGGCTATGATTGGGCAGGGGTGTGTGTTGCTAGTGGCATCAATTGCCCAGGTTCAACTTCACAACCCGGACGTATTGCCGGATTGGTGGGCGAACAGCCAATCTGGCAATACATCCCGGTTGCGCAGTTGAACCTGAACGCCGAACTAAAACCCCATACATATGCATGCCCGGAAGGAGCATTAAAACAAAACTGTGTTAAAATCTAAGTCTGTTCCCCACCCCATCATATGGGGAGGAAACATAGGGACAACCCAACCAACACTAGAAGGTCGAAACCAACTTGGGATGGCCAACACTGATCTTATGTGTATGGGCAGTTTACCAATATATTTTCTATCACTATCACATCTAAAATGATTTAAAGTTTTACAAAGAAATCCCAATAACATTACAATAAAATTATAAAAAAAAAACAACGAAAAATTTTTTAAATTCAAAAATGTACAGTTTATGATATTCCTGTGGCAGCGTTTGTCAAAGTTTAGGTAATGAGCTCAGATGTGATCCCAGACTTACTTTAAAAACGATGGGAAATCTTCACAAACAGCTTCACATCCCGGCCACTTGCAAACACCGTGCCCATATAAGGGGTGATTCTGTGTGTAATCCTCATGAGCTGCACTAAAAGAAAAATAAAGACACATCCAAATCAGTGATGGATAATCAACAAGATCATTTCAATTATGAACAAATAAACAGATAGAAAATCCCCAGACGGATGCCGAGCCCGAGAAGGAACAAAGCCTTACAAAAATAGCTCCTTATGCATATGAAGTGTTGCTCATAATGATGCCCTGCATGCAAAAACAAGTGGCAACCTGTTGTTCTTTTGTGTATTTGACACTGCAGGAAAACAACATTATAACGCATGAGTAATAGGTCGAACAATTAACCCTTAAAAGGCATCACATACATATCGGTAGCAATGTTCCATGAGAATAAAATCAGAAAGATATGGAATGTCCAAAAACATGGAGACATTCTTACACGGGAATGGATCGTGAATAGGAACATTGGCATAACAATCAATTATGGGACCCTCAAACTCCAACTAAAGCACCAACATGGTGCAAGAGGGGGGGGGGGTGTGTGTGACCAGATTAGTGGTTAAAGGGAGTCTGTCAGGTCCGTAATGCTGTACAGGGGGCCCAAACTGGCAGCAGAAATATATCTTTACGACCATAAACCGATAAAGCAATGCAGATAGTCATATATTTATGGCTATACATTGTAAGTGCAATAGGGGTGGAGCTTCAACTGTGATACAGGAAGAGATTGAAAAGTTAATTTATGCATAAGAGGTTAACGATTCCCAAAGACAGCCATAGCACTTGCAACTGTCTGAAAGGAAATGGGGTCTGCCCCCAGTGCACTTACAAGCTAATTCGGATATCCATAAAGAGAGGATTCTCTCTACATTGCTTCATTTGTTTGTAGCCATAGAGGTACATAAATGCTCTTGTTAAAGGCCACTATCCTGTAATATTATTGGTTTAGAAGACATTTTGAACCTGGCAGACCGCCTTTAAATATACCCAGAATGCAATTGTTGTAAAGCATTGAATAATTTCCAAAAAGCAGAACCAGGACATTGTGTCGTTAGACACAACACTTCATTATTCAGAACGGACCACCACATCTGAACATTGAAGATCGTGTTTAGATAGGAAGGACGTACAAGACATTTGAATTCAAGGTCATCATATGTGATAGCACGGGAGTTTGTTGACTCATCTTCTATGATGGGGGACATAGCCATTCGATTGGGAGCAGTTTTGACGAATATAAGGACGAAAAGTCCAAACAAAAATTTTAGTGTGCACTAGATGTCTTGGAAGTATGTAGACTACTGAAATTTTTATTGTTCATCCAACATGTTGGATAGTGGTCTATGTCCTTCACAGATTCTCAAGACCATACAATGCACGTAGATAGAAATGGGACTAATCTATGGAAGTGGGAAAGATACTATAGATGCAGAGAGTCCTTTTATTTCCAGAAGGCTTCAAAAATCATCCCACTTTTTGACAATAGAACTTGGACTCTTCTTAGAAATTCACTAGAGAGCTTACAGCAAGGAGTTAATCCTTCAGAAATCTTCCAAATCGATACGTAGTGATTTAGCTGCACTGATCCAAGTCATAAGATGCTTTGATCCCACACACGTGCTTTACAGACACACAGACCGCTCCACCAACCGATGAACCCTATTTAGACGGGAGGAGTGGGTGTAATCTCCCCTAGGTGTTGCAGAAAAGTCATTATTTCTGGAAGGATTTCAGTAACCCTGAATAAACATCGACTTCTATTAAGATCACATATTATTACAGCAAAGGCCTTGGATGCCAGAAAAAAAAAAGACTATGGAAAAAAAACGATAAAATAAATAAAAAATATGATAATCTAATGATGTATTAATAAGACCTCTGTGCATTAAATCTCCCTACTGGGCCATGCCGGCTTCTACTCTGTGCACCGCCAGACATTGACTCACAAATCTGAGGATAAATGTAACATGTGTCGAATCGTTCAGACTTTCATGGTTCAGGAAACCTCACTGCTCTGAACCGGGGCGTTGTTGTATGTTTAAAGGAAAATCAACACTTCCTTTATTTCTGCATGTAGGATATGCAAGTTCTCCTTTAACAGTTGTTAAAACTATGACTAATATTTGGGACTTAATTGGGATCTCATGCAAATAAAAATTGGGGGTGTTACCCACTTAGTTTTAAAAGGACAGAAGATATTTGTGGCTGCAGTTCTAATTAATGGTAATTGTTATAGCAAGACCCAGACCTCTTAGGAGTCCTTCTAGTCATAAGTACAATATTACGACCTTTGGTACCTTGCGAAAAATGCAAGAATCCTATAAGTCCCGACTCCACTATCATGACTCTTATGAATGAAAGCTATGAGGTAAAGATAGCCCTGTTTGATAATTCCAACCTTAGAATACCTTTCTCACTACAGATCCATATATTACCAATGTTTGAGCATTTCTAGTGAAGGTTGTCCAAAATACATCCAAAATACATCCATTGTAAGTCGGTAGTCAACATCACCTTTTGGAGCATTGTTGGGCCCGGGAACGTTACTTTTTGCTTTAATACTAGATCTGGCCACTCACATCAGCTCCAGCCTCTAAGGTCTACCATCTGATGTTTATCAGGATGTCCCAACTATACCTTGATGGCAGATGTCAGGATTTGCAAGATTGGTTTGTTGGATTGTAGTCTTTGAGTTCTAAGGAGAGACATGCGACCTCCAGAGGTGTCAGGTAGCAGGTTGTCTCCTCTGTTCCTATTTGCGTGTGGGCATTGGGATAAAAAGATGCCAGCTCTAAAGGGTTGTACCGAGATTAATTGATCGGGTATGAGTAGGATTGGGTTTTCGACCGATGGGAGCAACACCATTTCCAAGATTTGGCCTGCAGTCTTCTTAACTGATTGTTTGAGGCTACATCCTGCCACTCCAATGTCTGTGGGAGTATTGGAAATAGACATGGATAATGCTTGGCAAACTCCAGGTCTCTCAGAGGATTACTAGAGCACCAATCAAAAAGAGGGAATGGGACTTCTACTCTCACCAGTGGGGATTCTATAGGTCTGAGCCCCCACTTATCAGGGAGTTAGGGATCGACTTTGTGGCCTTGATGAACCTTAAAAGGCGTTGACACCTAGGTCTACTCTCCAACATAAGAACATACACAATTCTACTAGGCCAAAGCTCAGTACCAAGCAGATAGAGGAAAACGTCACCCTCACAGTAAACAACTAATAATAATTTCTAATGATGGATCACCTTTGAACACAGTCTATTAATGTAAAAGATTCAAGGTCGCTGCGCTTTCTCGTCACACCGGTACACAGATTTTACACGCTTTCTTTACACTGGCTAATGATTAACCCCACCTATAGAAAAACATATAGTAGCTGTTTGTTCCAACATTCCTTATTTTAATTGAGTAAACACAGAGATAAGTCTCTGCCACAGCAGTTTTTTTTTCTGAGAGAGATGTCATAGAAGGGAATGTCTAAGAACCTTCCGGCTTACTCGACTGTAACCAGACTGAAAAAAAAATGTAAAAAAAATGTGAAAAAAAGAACTAAAATGTATTTGTCATTTTCCTCCGAGCGAACTGTAATTTAAACATGGGAACTCACATGGAGCAAACTGCTGGATTGTTGGCTACTGAGAGTTAACATCTTTTTCACTACAGTGACCACAGGACCCAGAGGCAAAGCTATTTGCAGCAGTTCTCCTATGAATGGGACAGATTGCCATATGGATGCAGACACTAAACAAGCTGTACGACTCGTGGCGACAAGAGCCTAGGGGACTGGCCTATATTAACGCCACCTGTGATGTGGAAATTGTGCTCCATCTCCGAATTATATTTTAAGAACCCATCACGACGTTAGTTTTGAGTAGACACACAAAAGGAATATTACACTTAGGAGAATTCACGTTCTGGTGAGCACGTTACAAAAAGGGAAGAATACAACAAGTAGTAAGAGGAGTCATTAACGGAATGAGGCGAGCCCGATGCAGGATGGAAGAGAGATCCTTAGGTTAGGAACAGTGGCAAATTCATAATATGGGTAGAGAGGCAAATACGGAGATGATGAAGACCCTGATAACCGTCCATCAAGACCCATGGGACAAAAACCATCCCATTGTTATGACGATTGCTAAAGGTTGAAGTTAAGAGGAGCTGCAATACCAGACAGACCATGGACAAGGAAGGCACCATAACAAAACGTTTGAGCTAGTCTCTTACCTTTAAAAGGGAGTTTTAATGTCCCAAAAATGTTTTTTTTGGGGTACTTTCTAAGCTTTCCAGACATTCCTTTCACGGTTTCCAATGATAAGTAATTTTAGAGAAAATGCAGCTTTTTCCATTATGCAAATAAGCTTTTTGGGGTATGGGTGGGTCTGTGTTCAATGCTGCACAAGGTCTCTTGATACTGTACTGCTCAGTATTGCCCAATACCATCCCTTAACTCAATGGAGAAAAAAGAAAATTGGTGCCCCAGCAGACAAGGCCACCCATGATGCACTGAAGCAAATTTACATACATATACAATCTATTAAATGGTATATTACCGGGAAACAAGAAACTTGTGTTTATGAAGTGCCCAATACAATGCTAACTTGAGGGGTGACTTAAGAGCTGGTAGACTTCCCGGAAGACCAATGCTACATGTAGCCGCTGTGGTACATGGGTCTTAAGGGAAAATCCCATTTGAGAAGACCAGCACTATAAATTAAGCATGTTAGTTAGAGGCTCCATTAGGGCTACTGAGTACAGTATGACTAAATATTTTGCATTATTACATTTGACAGAATATTCTCACATTCCCTCATCATATTCCTAGCTCCACTCTTCCACCCTGTACTTATCCCATCTCACTCACTTTCCTGTTTATAGAACATTCAATAAAAGTCATTTTTTACAATTTCTGACCCCTGGATTTTCATTTCGGAGGCCCGTGAGCCCTGTCAAAATACATTTTCGAGAGCTTGCAGGGAAATGAAATTACCAAGCCAATTATCCCTTTAAATTCCTGACAGTAGACATAGAATATCCTCCATATGTTTATGTAAACAGTGCAAGATAAGCAGAGCCTGGATTTTATTGGCATTTTCTATAGGTTCTCCAAAGTGCAAAGGTTAGAAGGCTTATTTTCTGTTCATAAGGTGTGGCCCCAGTTAATTTACTTGGCTGTAAAGCAGATGTCACGCCAACCGCTCAATTTTATTAAACCCCAAGAACAAATAGTTAACTGGTACCAGATGATCCCTCTCTTCTGGATAATCAATATGGTAAACTATAGCAAATTGAAGAAGCGAAAGACAAGAGTGGACTCAAGGACTATATTAGACTAAGCCAACTACACCTTCATTAGCCGTCAGTCGGGCTTCAGCCAATGTACACCAGACCACCCAATATACATTAAAAGAGCACAGGGAGAAGATTGTACTGGGCCAATATATTAGTAATTGTAGGTTCTGACTCAAACTGTACTCTGCAACAAGACTTCCCACAATCTCTTGCACCACACCATTCAATTTCTTGTACTCTTTGATATTTTGAGTACATCGGGAAATTAAAAAGATTCTCGGATTTGCTACAAAGAGTGTCTCTATCCCTAGAGGACACAGCCTATTGAGTTTTAATAGCAAGTGTTGTAGTGCTTCATTTGTCCTGTGGGAGTGCTGTAGGAGGGAAAAACGCTTGCCTTCACATTCCCCCACAGATTACTGCTGGAAAATTCCCTGCCCAGCAAATGGATGGGAGTAGGGTCTGCAGTTACTCAATTCGCAGAACTGGTGGAGATCCTAGCCATCACAAACCAAGAAATGATGGCACATCCATGAAGTTGGTTTCCATTTTCCATTTTTTGGGTCAACAGGTTCATCAAATCCCTGTGTACATTCAGTGACAAGTAGTAGATGGGGGTTACTAAACAGATTACATTTTATAAATCTACAACTGGAAATAGTTGATTTAAGGAATCTCGGGGAAGACTCTAAATGGAAAAAACAAAACACTTTCTAATATAATAACCTAAAATTATTCAATCAATTAGCAACCCAAAGAATGGTGGATGCCTCTGAAAATAAACTTTAGAATGGAGAATTAACCCATAAATCGTACAATAAATATTCGGTAACATTAAACTACATAAAGGAGAAAGCTTCCAATGCAGCGGGTGCAAAGGATTGATTGGCCTACTAACTAACATGATTGGAGTTCAGAGAGCATCAATATATCATAATAGACATTGTGGAACCAACAAATATCCTATGCCCCGAGGGCAAATGTATTATGGGACTCTTTAAGAACTTATTAGCCCAAACAAAATGGTTACAGACCACTGGTAGGTAGTAAATAGGCAAATAGTCTCTCAGTAGTTGGGGAGCTGCTCTATAACTTCATGCATATGGTAGCTACAGTCAAAGAACTACCTTGGATGCTCTCCCCACCCTCAATGCAGAAATGTAAATGTATCCTTCGCCTAACAACCATACACTGACATGCCACCAAAAGTAATGACTAGTCTTAAAATGCATAAAATACATGTATTTTTGTAAGATAAAAACTCATTCCAACACGATCAGATCTCAAATAAAGTCATTGGGGCAAATTTACTTACCTGGCCCATTCGCGATCCAGCGGCGCGTTCTCTGCTCTGGGTTCGTGTCCGGCCGGGATTTAAGAAGGTAGTTCCTCCGCCGTCCACCAGGTGGCGCTGCTGCGCTGAAAGTCATCTCATCGCGCCGGAATGCACCACCTCGGACCAGGTGAAGGTAAGCGCTCCCCAAGCGACACTTTTTCGGTTTTTAAATGCGGAGGTTTTTCCTGAATACGTCGGGTTTTCGTTCGGCCACGCCCCCCGATTTCCGGCGCGCGCATGCCGGCACCAATGCGCCACAATCCGATCGCGTGCGCCACAATCCCGGGGCAATTCAGGTACAATCGGCGCAAATCGGAAATATTCGGGTAACACGTCGGGAAAACGCGAATCGGGCCCTTAGTAAATGACCCCCATTATGTCAATATTTAAGGATCCAGCTTCCTTTCTGACCGAGTAGACTATGGTGTGTTTGTAAATAGATGAGTCCTCGATGCATGACATCTGTATATGCCAAAAATATCCATTCATCCAGTCAGATCTCTGTCCATCATGATCAGATCTAGAACAAGTCATGATACCAATATCTTAGAATCCACCTTTCTTACATGAACCTAGTAGACTATGGTCCACTTAATGGCCTTTCAGAGATGTGTCCTACCATCCATCAAAGACTGACATGTCAATTATCAGGACATCTGTATAGATCATAAAGTACATAAATGTATTCCAATAAAATACCCGATTAGATCTAGAACCAAATTTCTTAGAATCCAACTTTCTCACATGGATGGCGTAGACTATGAACGCTCAGTAGGTTTTGGTCAAGTTTCTAGAACCTCTATGGCCACCCTACTGCTTACAATTGTTAAATCTTCTGCTTCGCACTAGACTCGATTGTAAAACAGTAGGAAAAAAAAACGGATTTTGCCTAGAGTCAGAATAGTGTATGAGATCACAGAAAACACCATTCCACATGCATTATCCGAGTCTGTAATGCCGGCAATTGTGGAATGTAGAATAGTTGGAGTGGATATGTGTACTATCAGCACAACAAACATTATTAAATTGCCCGAGAGGGGACGAGAGAGGAAAAAAAAAAATTCAAAGCATGTTAAACGCGTTGAGTGCTGCATCTTAATGATGCCAAGTGCTTGTGCTGGGAAGAGGAAGGGATCCTATCAAGACGTGATTGTAGCGGATACAGCCACCTCACAAATCACGCCGCAACGCTCATCCTTTAACTGCATTGAATATTGATAAATATCTGCTTGCCGCGCAACGGGGAGGAAAGTAAAGTCTCTATTGGAAATCACTTCCAAACTGTGTATTTCTGTTCCCCCTCCTCTGCACTCAGGGGTTTACTCTGAGTGATTTAATTATAATTTTCCTTGTGTAAGACAAATTAAAGAGAGGAGAAGGAGTGTCATGCCAAATCAGATTATTTATCTCCTTAACTGATTGCTGTGCTACAAACCCCTGAGAGGCTGCTAATGTGCTTCTCCATGTAAATGGCAGATTTCGTTTATATTATTATTTTATATACAGTAGTACAAGTGGGGAGGGGGCACTGGTTTTAAGGGGACAAGTAGGGTCGGATTGGGTTGGCTTGGGGCAACCGTCCATCAATACGATCGTGTCAAGTCATTTTAACCACATTCATGAAGTAAAATGAGATACCTTCAATGACCTATAAGATATTGGACCAAGTGGTTGACTCAAAAACAAGGTCCTGTTAGCGTTTTCGCTCCAGGAACCAACCCTGGAGACAAGTCACTCTTAAGAGTTCCTACAATTCAACCACAAATATTTTATGGGAGGACCGAAATATACTGATGTTTCTCATCGCCTGATGCAGGTGGAAAGAAGGATAGGACATGTTGGATTTCAACATGCCTCGTTCTATGTTTCCATAGGAGATAATTTGGTGGATGGTGGTCATAAGAAAGATGGGAGATGTTGGATTTCAAGGTTCCTAATTGGTCGTCGTTTGAGGATACAACTTGTATTGTTTTTGTATCCTATTTCTATTGAGGGATATAACTTGATGGGATTGGTTGAGGATCTTGTGCATATGGATGTATCCTGCCGTACAATATCAGAGTAAGGATAAAACGGGCAATTTATATGATGGTTGTAGGAAATACACCACTGCCAGACCACTCCTTCCCTGGATGAAACAAGGGTGCAGGCACAAAATCCAACCCAACTGATCCCTTCTTAACTTCAACATCTAAAACCCAAGACAGTTAAGAGGCACCCATACATAAAGGAGCAACAACCGATCCGACCAACTATTCATCTTTTTGCCTTCGGTTATCGTGGATTCAAAAATAAAATATTAATATTCATTATTTCAACCACGAAACAAAAATATCTTCTTCCAAGACCTAATTTATATCATGATCAGTGTTAGAAAATACAAATCTGATGGCTTTACCCTAAAGATTCATAGGAAACATTTTGGATCCATCAGACGGCAATAGCCAAAAAGTTGCTAACCATTTCTTTTTTGCATTTTTTTCCCTTGCATTTTTGATTTATTCCATTGCTTTAACAATTCTTCCAACTAAGAAGTCAGTTTCTTGAGCATAATTAGAGATATTTTTGCCTGTCTGTGCATTTTTCAGATAGCTAGTACGCTTTTGTCTTGTGACCTTAGTTTCCAGCTGATGGGACAATGCAGAATCTCAAAGATGAAATTCAATAACTCCACTTTTCTCACACCCAAGTGCACAGCGACACTATATTGTTCCACTGACTGTACCAAATACCGTCTTGCTTGCTGAAATGGGAATTGTATGTATGTTTTTTTTTTTTTCCATTTCTGGTTTGTGTGTGTTAAATAGAAATCGAGACCGGTATCCAGCAGATTGTCATGGCTGCTTAAAGCAAGTCAATGTGCATCCTTCTGTGTAATATATTGCTCACTTACGGTTAAAGATGCACCGTAATTCAATCAGCTCAGCAAATGGATGGCATGCACCTTACAACATGATCGGCAGGGAAGCCAAAGACTGTAATTGTTGCAAGTTAACCCCCTGTTTACTGAAACAAGTGCTCCGTCAATTTTTGCATAGACTGGAAGGAGCAATGTCCCTGCCGAATGGAGGGAAAATTCTATAGATCTTGTCATAGTAGAGAAACAGAAGGCTTTGTGATCTGCTGCTCGTGTATCCCAAATTCTATTAAAATGGATAGGATTATTTTACGAGAGGTGAGCTGCCGACTTTATGTGTTGTGTAACTCGAAAATTCAGAAGTAAACAAAGGAAAAAATAAACACTAATAAATATAATTTATTAAAAATGTCTACAAAAGCCTATGGTACTTATGTAGGCAAACAATTATCAGTTTTGTAGAGTACCTTAGATGAAGTAGGTATTTCAAATAAGCGAAAACAGAAATGATAAAAATTGTGATTTACTCATTAAGAGTAATTTATATAAAAAACAACCCCATGGAAAATCATTAGCTGTGCCCTCCTACACATAATGTGTTGGGTAATAGCCCAAAACTTAACGGAATCTGTACATGTAGTAGGATTACGTGAATGAAAGTATATTACACAGCCATCATGCTGGTGAATGGACAAATAATGAATCATCTGCCTTGGGCAGAAAGAGTACCTTTGTCATCTCGGGTCAACTTTTAGGATGCTCCTGGTTTACCAAATTACCTTAAAATTCAACCAAGGATCAAAATGTTTAGTATATCGACCTCAATGGTTCAACAGAAGACTATTTTATGTGAAGCTGACCACAGGGCTTTCTTTATCAACTCATGCCTACAAATATCCCTCAAAAAGGTCAAATCAATAGTACATGTTCATGTAGAGAACATGTCTGATTGAGTGATTCAGGGAGAATAATCCAGCACAAATGGCTCCAGGTATTGACTTACTCCAAAATATTTGCACACTTAATCAACAGCTTTAGTTTCTGAATTATATGACCAGCTTTAGTCCACATGGTCCTAGGTCCAAGACAAAAGAACATAGATTGGACTACTTCCTGTTCAACGATCCACCAAGATCCCATCTTGCTGCTGTTTACTCACGTACATACCCAAGTTGACCACTTTTGCAAATGATTGGACCAACAAGGTTTTACTCAAGTGATGGTCAACCAAATTATACCAAATCTTGTTAAATTTGGGCCCCTCAACATTATCCACATTCTCTATTCCATTACTCCACTGGTGTGCGTCTCTCCAGTCATTGGGAAACCTCAACATTAAAGAGTGACCCGTTAGGGAACCACTGGTGCAAAAGTCTCATATACCCCACAAATATGTGTTATAGTATGTTAAGAACCAACATCTGCTTCATCTGTTCACATGCCAAGATTGGAATGATGCCACGTTAAGAAAAAAGTAGTCATATCATATTACTACATTCACCAGCCACAGGGTTTATCTGTTTGTACGATATGGAAACTGGGCACTCTATCAAATATTGTTGTCCGTTATCATGCAAAAGGTGTAAAAAGGAAACACAGAAATGCTGTTGTTTTTGTACTGTGTGTATACTGGGTGTGTTCATATGAACTTTCCCAGCACCGTGCTGATTGAGCACTCAAAAAACAATCGAAAGATTTGCTCCAGATCTCTAGACATGCCTGTTTTTCCTCTTTTGGGTGGGAATGCAGATAACAACGTTTACAAAAGTGATAGAGGAAATATGTGATGTGAAAAGGTGCAGAGATGGTGAAAAGAGGGACAAAAAAAACATTGTGTTCATGATATATGGGGGACTGCATACAATACAAAACAAAATGTTCTAGGTGGACCCTGTCTTTTTGGGGGTTTTCAGGGTATGTTCGGATTCCGTAAACACTGTGGCATTACTACTATCCATTAAAATGCCGTGCTTTCCCATAAACCCGTGCTCCTTTCCAACTACTGCTGCCATTTTGGTTCCTAAACCAAATTTATTATCGAAATAGTCAACTGGATCTTTGATTTAAACTTCTAGTTGGAGCCACCAATATATCTACAAAAGTCATCTTCCAAGTGAAAGGTGTATTATGATGATAAGGCATGTGCACACTAAAAACTTTATTGCCAAACTAGTTTTTGTCTATCCAACAGAGGACCAGTTAAAAATTTAGAAGATCAGCTAAGGGAAGACAGAAGAAGACATCAAAAATAAGCTCGAAACTTTGAAAGGTGGTGAAAAGTCGCCTCTTCACAAAATATAACAAATTTCTTATGGTAGAATTTTCAGAAAAAAAAAAGTCAAACAAATTTTTTTAGAATTGATATAAAATCTGTAGTGACCTGACAACAAAACAAGTAGCAACCAGTAAAAAACAAAAAGTATTACTAAGTCTTTATGGAAACAATACCATGAATGACTCAAACAACCCTAGAACAAGAACCAACGTATCTAGCAACGAGCTGTAAACACAGCACAACAAATCACATATATATATTACAGTTCTCAAAATTCTTTAGAAAGTGATAAAATAAGCAAACAAACACTATTCTGACTCATGTTTCTTTTAAGAGAAAAAAAAAATTCCCCTACCAACCAAAATAACCAATTTTTTCTATACTTTTTGAGTAACACATAACCATCAAACTGGCTTCATGAACCGATTTTCTCATTCCCCAAAGTCCATTGCAGCTGTTCCTGTGTGTTCTACTTACATCAGTGATTGGCCGAGTGTTGGCTCTCATAATGTAGTGGGGACTTGCTTCAGCCAGTGATTGGCCAAGGATAACCTTGGCGGTGTCACACAGGAAGAGGAGGGACCAGGAGCAGTGGTATTGGAATTAGGGGCAAATTAAGACTGTCATGGGCCCTGGGCTGTATGAATATTACAGCCCCTACAAGTCTGGAATCACTGGAACTGGGGATGTGTCCCTTCTACCTGCTTTCAATTTATGGTTTCGGGACCTTTGGAGGACTCTTGTGTACATGTGTATTGAGAGCATGAAAGGATTTAATAGGTAAAATGTGCTTCTCGGTATAAAATTTGGTGGGTGCTTTGGGTTGTAATGGGCCCCCTAGAAGGCTTGGATCCCGGGCTACCGCCCAAACTGCCTATATTATAATCCACTACTGATTGGACTAACGGGGAAACAGCAAGCGGAAATCCATGTTTTATTACTGTTCTTGACCCTTTGTACGAAAAGAATGTTTTTTTTATTAGACAAACCCTTACGAGCCGTGGATCACTACATGCTTCATCTCATAAATTGCTGACTATTCGAGTAGAGGTGATGTTACAGATTTGGAATAGTTGCAGAACTGCAGTAGGTCAAGCTCCAGATGGACGGTCGCAGAGAGCCAACCCCTATTCAGCACCGGGGCCTGCACACCTTACTGTAAATCCTGTATGCCTAAAAATACATCCTATGGCTGTGACCTCTGTGCCGGGGAAATGAAATAATTGCTCCTATTGTGTGACTGATTTAAACAGAAGCCAGGTGCCACATTCGTACAAGTAGACAGCCAACATTTTCTCTCCCTAGCACTGCGCTAACAACGGCCGTATTAAAAATTATGGATTTATTAAGTGCCGAAAATTGGAACCTGACCTTAAAATTAAAGGTTTTTTTTTTCCATGGGATTATTTAAACATGTGCAAGATGTGAAAATGTACCAGACGACTGGATCAGGTCTAGGGATAATGGATTTTACTGCACTCCGTGAAATAATATGACATGGTGTATATAGTGAAATGCTATTCTACTTAGGGACAGAACTGGGAAGATGATATGGCTTCATACGTGGGACATACCAGACTAAACAATAGTAAGTATATGATATGTAAGTAATGCACATATACGGTTACACGTAGAGATGAACAAATCTATTCGTTGGTTTGTAGAGTCAATTTGAATCTGCTGTTTTTCAGACACCAAAGTGAATCCAAATCTTCAGAGAAATGGTTTAAAATGGCGGCTTTTATTGTTGTCCTTCATCCCCGAGCTTAGAGAGGAGGCAATAACAAAATGACACAGGAGTTCTGCGTGCAACATCGGTTCGGACCAAGAAGATTTGGACCCGAATCGAATCTTTCGAAAAAGTGGACGAAGCTTCCCGAGAAGCTAATCTTGGATGATTTGCTTATGTTATAGTGGAAACACATAAGTAGCAAAGCTTAATGTGCACCATCATGGATTATTCTTACTAAGCCTGTAAGTTGCAGCCATAATAAATCACAATTAGAAGGGTATTGGGGTTCTCACTGTAGTATGGAGGAAAGAAGACACTGTGTTGCCATACAACCTCTCTCCAAAGCCATACGCTTAGACATAAGTAAAGGTAAGGTAGAGTTGCCTGCTATGTGATAACCTCATATTTGGAACATATTTCTACCATAATCTAAGGTGGTTTAGCACTTTAGTATGACCCAGTGGTCTCTATCACTAGGTAAACCCCCAAATCCCTGAGAAACTAGTTGGAGACCACTGTTAGATAGCAAGTATATAGAAAAACACAAGAGAGTAAAACAGAACAAACACAAGTTCCTAAGCTTAACCGAACTTGTATCAAAAAATATCTGACATTGGGATTGAAATTGGGCACAGCTGTCTACATAGAACTTCCCTTAAAAAATTCTGTGCATAAGAAAACGAACCTCTGGTCCACTGGACAGAAAGTTGGTTGTAGAAAACTAAAGGAAGGGATATAAAGAAGATTTGACTTAGTAGAAATCTACAGAGTTTTTGAGAAATGTAACATCTCTACCGAGGATAGATGGAGATCCTATCAGAAAACCTAACCTACCTACCAACCTGGAATAGGACCACAGCTATCCATTAAGGCAGCAGAGATGATGGATGTGATGTAGCTCTCAAATGAGGTGAAGAGTAACCACATATTGGCCAATTTGACCTATAATTAATTCTAGGACCCAAGACCACAGATATCACCGTTGATGCTAAAAGGCAATGCAAATTGATTATTGACACAGACCAATCATTTCTCAATAGCTAATCTAATGATACAGATCTATGCTCATCTTCTGGATCACTAATTGGAGCAATCAAACAAAGTCAACACATGGTTATCAAATCTCAACCAAATCAGAGATGAGAGTATCACAACAAATCCTGAAAATCCCCATCCCTACCCCTTACCTCTCTCTTTTCGGAGTGAGGAGTGACGTCTGTCCATTTGTAGACGCCTGATGGTTGAGTAGCAAAGAGGTCTTGGGTGCCACCACCGAAGAGACGCACGTCGTGGACAGGTCCAAAGTGCTGTGGTTGTTACAACCAGCATCGTCCGCGGTGTGCGAGCCCGTCACTTCTTTCCAGAGCTGCTGGAGCTCGTTTGGAATCATGCCTGAAACAAACAAATTGGATAATTAAATCAATTAACAGCTAATTCAGCCCTCCTCAAACAGTAATTAAATCAAAGAGTCAGTAAACAAAGCCCGAGCCATTTCCCCCCTACAAAGGATAATGAAATGCAACAATTCATTCTTTTCTGCTATGGTATTTGCTTAACTAAAAGCAGATTATTAATCTTAAAGGAGAGCAGAAAAAAATTAGCAGCAAGGACCCTGTTGTATCCGACAGAGGATTCTCATCAACATACAAATTATCTTTGTTTTAATGAAATTGTTCCCAGGAGTTACACGACACAAGTATCCGGCTTTGGAGAGCAACGCAATGAACTGTAAGCCCCTACGCTCAATCACATCTGCCTCGATCTCTCGAATAAATTTGTTTACCCCATCATTGGGCACAACCAGAGATAGGCATGGGCATGACACTTATTTACCCCATCTTTCTGGTGGTAACTGAGGACCAAGCCTGAGATTTCCACCACTGATGAATGTAGGTCAAGGCCAAAGGAAGACAGCTGAATGAATAATGCGACAATGTAGTCATCTAAATTGGCCACAAAACCACATGTTGGCTCGGAGACAACAGCTTTAGTTTAGGACACCCTTCTGAGTTTGTTGTCCTTTATATTACTAGTAACCCTCAATGGATGATGTAGAGAAAAGGGTTGTATTGACATTTACATGTCTGATCTTTCAGTTTGCAGAGGTGATGACTGAAGTCACCTCTCGAGGAGTTGACTGGCCAAGCAAGCATGGGTATTGAGGGGGTTGAAAGAATCAGCTTTTAGAAAACAGCTATTGAAAGTGTATGGGCACTAAAAACACTCATACAAGCAGAGCCCTACAGCAGTGCACATACAGCGGTCACCACTGGGGTCTGTAACTCCACTTAAGGGCCCCATGAGAGGTCTCAGTAGTGAATGGAGCCCTGGCATGGCTTCATTCCCAAGGTGCACTCATAGGATGCCCATTCTCTGTTATGGATCCCAACAATGAGATCATTGACCTCTATGCTATGAATAGGGTATATATTTATACTTTAAAGGCTGGGGCCCCATGACAACTCATGGACTTGGTATTCCTAGGCAATGGCTGCCTTCTGGGATTATTTGCAGTACTTTAACTTGATCAGCAAAATTGGTAACCGGAGCATTTATAAAGGCCGGTGTCTCCTCCTCGGGCGGCAGAACACCAGAGCCGTTGCTACCTCTGCACCCCTAGTCATATCCCTTGCAATCATCAAAAGAAGCGCAAAAATCTGAATATTTTGACAACACGCCGTCTTAATGAGAGACACATTTTTTTTTGTGCCGTTGTTATAAATGAAGACAAATAGCTTTGTTATGAAATACATTTTTTATTAATGGCGCACAGACGTAAATTATGAATTCCGAGCGTCTCCTTGAAAAGCTTTTCACTTTTTAACAGTCAAATTGATTACACTATGATTATTTCATTAACACACCTATCTCTCTCATTAATTTTGGTTTCTAGTTCTGCTCGCCTAATTGATGGATGTGTCTGCTGAAAAAAAAAAAAAAAATACAAAACTTTCTCGAAAACTCACCCCATTATTACTGTCAGGGATCAGATCTATGCTAATGAGACAGAAAGAGAAAAAGGATTTTTTTTTTTTTACGTCCCAGTTTTTAATACAAATATTTTTATTGCACAGGGCGCCATAAAGAGCAGGATTTTTTTTTGTTTTTTTTTTCTTTCCCACCAGGTACAGATAAATTGTAACGGTCTTGTAATTAATTAAAACAAGACATGTAGAACTTTGAAGGTAGGAATGAAGGAACGGATAAAAGAACTAAGGCTGCATTCAGATGAACGTATGGGGGCGGATGTATGGCCCCTATAGACGGCAATGGACGTACGGAGCGATACGGTGCACAGGGAAAAGTTAGGACATGCTCTATCCTTCCCCGTGTGCACGGCCCCTACGCCGTGGATCTCTATGGAGTGGGGAGGGTCACCCCTCCTCCTCTCCAGCGTGCCGGACATATGCCCATCCGGACATAGCCGTGTGGGCATACGTTCGTCTGAATGCAGCCTAATAAAGGGGACAAAAATTAAAAAAAAAAAAAAAAAAAAAATCAGAAAAAGGAAGCGGAATTGTTGCTAATTGGTAAATGCAATCTGACACGGCACATATGGCCCAGCTTAACCCAGTCCAGAAAGATAGATGGATAGATCTTAGAAAATATACAAACTCCTCCCTCTTTGGGAGACGTGACTTCTTCTCCGATTAAGAGCTGCATCACTTTTTGGCTTGTAAGCAATAAACACTTATAAAAACCCTGTTCCGGGAAAGGAGGGATTTGGTTCACTTGTTCTGTGGTTTCTTAAAGACTTTGGATATATTTACTGGACTCCTGATGAGCTGATGACATATTCATTGTCTGAAGGATAACCCTAAAATGTAGTTACATCATCAGTACAGTTGCTCCCAGTTATAGCTATGTGGAACATATGGTCGAGTTCTAGATAGATAAACCTCTTATTGTATCAGATCTATAGATAGGGGTACAAGATAGAGACATACAGGAGAGGTTCAAGAAAGGGGGGTATTTGAGATGGAGGGTTACAAGATGGAGGGGTACAAGATGGAGGGGTACAAGATGGAGGGGTACAAGATGGAGGGGTACAATGCAGAGATATTCTTGACTAATGGGGAAATATTTATAAATTCATGATATTAAGTTAAAGGGCATCTACCACCAGGATGAAGGACTGTATGCAAATGAGCCCGAGGGACTCCAGGCCCCATTAATACCTATGGAGCACTTCAGGCTCATTTGCATACAGTCCTTCATCCTGGTAGTAGATGCCCTTTAGAGGGGTTGGCCACTTTACCTTATGTATTTTTGTAGTGTGTGTGTGTGCGCACACACACAAGTGTGGGGAGCAGGATATTAGGTAATTTACAAATATGTATTAAAATTTCTGCTCCGCTTTCTTGATATGTAAAGTGAGGCTTTCTATCTTTTACCTCATTGGCCAGAGATTCCCATCCATAAAATGTCCACAGATGGAGGGTTACGTGATCCATATTTGTCCATGATCAATTGCCCTGCCAGGGCGAATAGAATGAGGTGTAGTCATAGAAGGAGCAACTACATGGGCCATGTTGAGTGTATGACTGGCCCACCGGAGAATCACTGAATCTCTGGTGGCCCAAAGCTCCAACACCTCACTGGACCCAAGATGTCCAGCAGAAGATAACTGAAGGCTATTAGGGTTGATGGAGGATGGACCCCCAGAAAAAAAAAATTAATCTGGTAGATGCATAGAACACTAATGGGGAAAGGGGGCGCTGTCGCAGATTTTACATGGAGGCCTAGGAACTCAACAACAAATAGACACATATTCCAGACTGTGGCCCGATTATTCTCTTTCTACATCGTATACCTTTAATTGTTCAGACGATGCCTCGTCTCTTATTTGCAAATGCTAACTATACGTTACAAGAATTTAAATCACAGCCCTTTCAAGACGCTACATTAAAAATAAAGGAGGCAGCTGAGGTTTTATTGATTCGGAACACATCATAAAAAAAACGCTGGGGTTTTAAATTAAATTTTTTTTTTTTCCATTTCGAATACAATGGACAGATAATCATCTCGACGTGATCAGCCAAACATCTTTACTTCTCTAAACTGTTAAAGATTTTAATTATACCGGCTTCGAAGAGCAGTGGTCTAATGAGGCAATAGACTCTAGAGAATGTAAGTGGCTAAGAAGTGTGAAATGAGGCTGATAGAATTTTTTTTTTTTTTTTTTATTCACCGTGGATATTTTGCATATCAAAGAGGAGTAAATTATTGCACGACAGACCAATAACCTTCCCCGCCTTTGGGAGAGCTGCATTAACAAAAACAGTAGGTCTTCACGAGCAGTGCTAATAAAATTTTCATAAAATTAATATAAAAAAATTTTCAAAATACCAAAAAAAAAACAACACATACCTTCTTAGCAAACAATAAGGCAGAGAATAGACACATATTAATACATTAGCTGATATAATAGTTTTGAAATATATCATTTGGTTTCGGAGCCAGTTTGGGTACACCGCCGCCCCCCCCTTCTTCTCTGTCCCTCTCCTGACTCACCGAGCACACATTTAAAAAATGCCAATTATATTTTGATAGATTTGGTACCAAATGAGTATTTAGCTATTAGACATATTCAATTATCACATGTCCTTTAAAATTAAACCCAGGAGACAAATTAAACAAAGAGAGGGGGAAAAAAAAGGTTACGGCTCAACCCCGTGTCCCGTTTTTGTTGAGTGTAGGCTATTATTTTCCAGCACCTTGCAAAGTGACAGTGTAGGATATATTTTTAGCAGTCGTACTTGACAGCACTGTCTACACACTAACAATTACCTCAGAACAGAGCTGACCCTTACTCCCCCGATTCTGCATTAAAACAATGGCGCATCAAATTGTCCTCTGATGCTAATACGTCGGAGTCTCTCGGCGTGTTTGTATTAAAACGAGTCAAGCAAGGAGAGCCGTTTTGCACTGGTATTTAAGGAAATGCATCTATTAATTAGCCAAGCACTCCTTTGCAATATGAAATTGTAATATTCCTTCCATGCTAGTAATGCCTCTCAAGTGTTTCAGGCACAAAGCCCCTAAAATTCATCGGCTAATTAATTAATTCGCAAATTAATGTGCGAGGCTGTAAATTCAGCCACTCGCAGGATGATAGTTCCCCCCTCCCATCCGGAGGGAGCTGATGGCAGAGAGATTTCTGGAGCTTCCGGGTCATAATTTCAAAGAAAGCATTAATGAAATTTTTTTAAAATTCCCCTTCCGGAACCGAAGGATTCCACTTCTTATAATACAAATTAAAACAAAAAAAATCTCCGGTAGCAAAGACCTCAACTCCCTGATACAATTGGATTTGAGTATTGCTGCCTACCGGGACAGATTAGAGAAGAATTTTCCGATGTAACGGATATGGAATGAGACGTGTATACACTGGGCTTGTCAATACCGATACCGATCACAAAATAATAAAATGGCGGACGCAACTGAGAAGTGACAGGAGGAGGGAGGTTGATGGATCTGTAAAAAACAGTTAATCACCATGGAGAATTTAGCAGGAGAGAGTGGAGTCTTCTTCCACGGCTGATACATGACTCGGAGCTGGAAACATTTTTTTGACATTTTATTAAATATTAGTCGCCGGTTTTCCGCCGCGATGTGTTTTCAGGACAGTTCAGTCCTCTTCATTATGAAGGAAAATGCAGCCTTCGCTTTAAAAAATGTATGTTATGGGGACAGGTGACGGATTACTCCTCGCGGAACTCAATTTCGCGAACCTAAGTATCACCGGCTGTTAGACAAACAAAGTCAACCTCTCTTTGTCCTTGTGTTTCCGTACCCAGGTGACCATGTTCAAACAAGCAGAAAGTTGATTTAACGCTCATAATGACATCAGTTTCAAATTATTCTCCCTGGCCCGAGTCTATCTGTGCAGACGAGATCACTGACCCTAATTTGAGAAGGAACGAGCAATCAAATTCCTGGATTTCCTTATAAAACGCCCCCATGTGTCTTTTAAAGGGGCACTAAACCTAAAATTGGCAGCTTATAAAAGTCCAGCTGTTCATATTATTCACACATCTGGATGTAAATTTAGCTGAAGGTTCTCAGGACTAGAGATACTTTAAATAAAGTAGTCATCATGGAGGTATGGCTAGCATGAAGTTGGGTTTTTTCCAGCAAAGGTGCCACTGTTGTTTATAGGCCGATTCTGGTATTGCACCTAAAATCTATTCAGTCAGGGTTTTTCTCTCCTTGTACAGTATGGGCAATGGGTCCTTGACCAATCCCAAAAGTGAAGGGGCGGCAGTATTTGCTCAGCACTACTTCTCCCTCGTGACAGTTCTCTGCACATTGGCACCCTAGTCATCCAGAAATGTAGGAGAACCATAGGACTGCTCAATTCAAGTGAATGGAGCAAAATAGGATTCCAGGCACATCCGGCTTGCTAGGACTTAGAGAAAAGATTGAATGGTCAATGGGCGAACTTCTGCAATCATAGGGCTGATGGGAAACCAACAGGTTGGACCCCAAGGTATATTCTTTAGATATGTCATGAAGTCACAAGATGGGGATAACCCTTTGAATGGTCCAGCTACAATTCAAGACTTCGTAGTAGACATGTTTATCACATGCAGGCATCTCCTTTGGGGTTCACACCTAGCTCCAAAAGAGAACTCTGACTGACTTCTATCAGTTGACTCCCAATTCTACAAAAATATTGAGATCCTACAGGTGTAGGATAAAAAACCCATCTTCCTCTTCGCATGGCTCCATCCACCTCTCAGGTCCACATTACTTTGGGATCAAAAGTTTGGGCAGTCTCATAGAAAGGTTAAAGTGATGGTCAATGCTCGGTCCAGATGGGGAACCTAAGTTCTTTCAAACTGTGGATCCCAGCAACCCGACCCTCAAGGATCAGACAAGTCCTCCTATTCTGTAGAGAAGTATAATTTTTGAGAAAACCCCTTTAAATGGCATTGTCACTTTATCTAGAATAATGTGGTTAGATAATATCCATATGTATGCTGGGTGGTCCATTCGACAACATATGCGTGTATACAGTGCAGCCCGATGCCTTGCAGAATGTTCACTCCCGAACACCCATTCATCAACGGATGCATTACAGAATAAGGGAAATCAATAGCGGGATTTTACAGCCACATTATCCAGCGCGGTGACACATCTCGTATTGGCTTATTGGCAAACAGCTGTAATTTGTAAGACATTGTGGGAACAAATTCTCTCCATTATAATAAATATCACCAGTGACACAAACACAAGAAACTCCATATGTAAGCTGCCCTACAGCATCAGAACCAAAGTCTGCCGACTGAAAGGGGTTGGTGGCTGTATGTACCTTGTAATAGGTCATTCAGACATTGTAAAGGGGATATGCTCACATTATAATAACTGAATAGCCAACGTGGCCAACAGAACTTGACCCCCCGATGGCCAGTCCCTTATGACTGTCCATCCACATGCACACTGGGCATAGCCATGCCTTTTGAAACCTCTGCCACTCAAAAACACAGTTGGTTATTTCTAGAACAATGGATCGGGCATAGTTAAATTCAATGTACTCGATTTTTCTTTATTCCAGTATCGGCGGACCACCATACACAAAGAAGTTGGAAAGTCCCATCAAAATTAGGACAGTAGTGTTGGCCAACACTAATGTCCTACTGTACGCAAGATCAAAGGAGAGCATTACTGGAAGAAGGGCATCTTCGAACCTATGTGGGTGCAATAAGTAGTCCATTCCAATGAGAAACTTAGAGCCTCTCCAAAATTCTACTTAATTTTAGGTCAAATTGGTCAAAAAAGGCTATTGTTGATTGAACCAACCTTCATTACAGAGTCACATTCAACTGGAGGCCAGCAAAGATGTCATGGCTATTCATTGGGCACTGTAGTGCATAAGGGTCTGTTCACACAGAGTTTGGTGTATATTCAGTGCCAAAATCGAAATATAAAAAATACTCTTGTGCATCTTATGTGCAACTCAAATTATCCAGAAACAGTGCCACATCTTTTTAATGGTTGTGTGTGGTACTGCAGCCCAGCATCATTGAAGGGAAATGGGCTGAGCTGTGATTCCATATCAATTAAGAGCCTTCCGAAGTTGAAGCTGTCCTAACCCGCCGAACTCTACGAGCACTACAAGATAAAATCCTCCGATATCAGTCATATTGGGACGTGAATGGATTAATACAGTCTCTCCATGGATTGCTTATCTCAGAGTCGGACACCTCCCACGTGTTCACAATCTTATCTAAGGTCTCATTCTTCATTCCAAGATGTTCCCGAAACTTTTAGCCTCCAAAATTTATGAATGATGTAAAACGCTCTTTAATAATTAACACATGTCTATTACTACATGGATAGAAATGAGCGGATCGGTCACCGTTGCCA
The DNA here is from genome assembly GCA_019512145.1 of Engystomops pustulosus. Classification (NCBI taxonomy): domain Eukaryota; kingdom Metazoa; phylum Chordata; class Amphibia; order Anura; family Leptodactylidae; genus Engystomops; species Engystomops pustulosus. Next base: position 89,375,599 of record CM033649.1, read on the forward strand.
GACAATTTGTGTGAAGACACTCCCCACCCCCCAAACTAATTCAACCCATGAAGCATGGGTCAGCTTCTCCATAAAGGTCCAAAAAAATGAGCCACATGTCCTAATTTTATGTATAGGAAATTCACAGTTATTTTAATTTAGGTATTGAACATAATGTAGTAAAACCTCATCTAGATCTATGGGCAATGCCTTAAAGAGAGGTTTGGTAATTCACCCCCAGAACAATGGGAAGAATAGGTAGGTGGAGGAACCTACAAGAAAAATTATTAAGAGCTCTCAACCAACTAGTTATATATATAAGTAGGGCCATGTGTTTGGTTGAGTGCTGACTACCCCTCACCCCCTCAGCCAAGTGAAAACACTGGGATAGTGCCGGATTTCCAATATGGACAATCCTTTGTTCTCAAGGGAGATAAGCGGAGGTTTTGGGCTGTGGTTCATACCATCATCTCCTTTGTAATTCCAGATTTAAACTAGATGATCAAAAACTTTATGGTATCTCATCTCCAACACATCTTGGAACAGAAGAAGGTAGACCTTTTGGTTGATCACTGAATAGAGCCAAGGCCTAAGTCATAAGTAGTGGTCCTATAGAACAAGACATCTACCAACATCTGAAACCGGCAGTTCTCTACCTATTGTAACATGGATATTATGTCATCATCAAATTGTTCAACTTTGGTACCTCCAAAACCAAGAAACTGTGCAAAAATGAGGCTGGGTCATAGATACAATGAAAAAAAACAATTAATAATCAGTTTCATCAAGCCAAAATCCCTGGCTCCAACCAATCCAAAATGTTTTCCTTTCCATGTATATTCTTTGAATTTTGTTTTTAAGATTTTGAGGACTACTGAATTGAGCATGGGAACTTTATCAAAGTCAACCAGTTGACCAATCTACTGTGCCAATGAGGCTTTCTGCTTATGGTAGAATTTGGGGTACCGGAGGATCAGGCTTTTTATAATATCATATTATTTTGATCACATATCAAATTCAATATACCATATATACTTGAGTATAAGCCGACCCAAGTATAAGCCAAGGCCCCTAATTTTACCACAAAAACCTGGGAAAACCTATTGACTCGAGTATAAGCCGAGGGTGGGAAATGCATTGGTCACAGCCTCCACATGATATAGGTTGCCTGACCCTGCCCCATAGTATATAGCCAGCACCTGCCCACCAGTATATAGCCTGCCAGCCCATATCCCCCAGTATATACCCAGCCCCCTGCCACAGTATATAGCCAGCAGCGGGGAAAGCCGGAAAGGTGAGTTTTGATATGTATTTTTTTACTCGAGTATAAGCCGAGTTTGGGTTTTCAGCACATTTTGTGTGCTGAAAAACTAGGCTTATACTCGAGTATATATGGTACATCATTCTGATCATAATTCCAAATGTTTTATAAAATTTTTGGTCAATGCACCGGACTACCGGCAGTTGAGGTGAGTTCAGTGTATTTTCTTTATATATGGGATATGATCCTTCTGAAATGTATAAGACAAGGAACAAATGCCTACCCCTGTAGCAAGAATAATCAAAAACTTCCAAACTAGTAGAGACAGACTGTCAAGTAACACAATTAAGAACTCGTTGTACAAACCTTGCGCAAGGGGTTGCAGTGGAAGGGCGGGCTGTCCGGGTTGGATTGAAAGAAGACCTTGACGCTGCAGAGTCAAGAGGTGCTGCTGCTGCAGCTGTTGCATTTGTAGAAGCTGTTGTTGAAAGGCCAACTGCTGCGTCGCCACTTGCTGCTGTTGCTGTTATAAAAGGAAGCAGAAAATTAAACATGTGAGAGGTCTGCGTTGTGCGCGCTGCTGTAGAGATCCTGAGATCAATGGGAGACTTTCATTTCAAAGTGCTTCTGTTTATCTAGGTTATACTTCTATAGAGTGTAGACACGTCTAATCTAGATTATTCTGCAGTTTTGAGCAACAGAGAGGAGTAGACCTTTGGCAACCCAGCTGTCATTGAATTGAGGCTCCCATCATGCTTCAGCAATAGCCAAGCTGGGGAAGAGATGACAGAGGAGATAGAACTATGGGAATTATGATTCGGTACAGCGGAAGATGTTTTCTCTATCACATATATTTATAGGATAAAGTAATGTGCTGCAACTTCACAATCTAAATCCGGAAGAGAAAGCTGGTCATGGATCGAGACATTTTTAATCTCAACATTTCAATTTTTTCCCCAAACTAACCTCTACAATTTTGCACATACAAAATAGAGAAGACACACTTATAGTTGGATAGCATAAATTTTGTAACCTCATGGTTGGCCATAGGGCATATAAAGCAATGCAGTGATCATCAGCCTCATACCCAACACACAATCTGAAAATCTATGAAAAAACTTAAAGGGCATCTACCACCAGGATGCAAATGAGCTTAAAGGGCTCCAGGCTACATTAACATCTATGGTGCCTGGAGCCCCTCAGGCTCATTTGCATAGAGCCCTTCATCCTGGTGGTAGATGCCCTTTAAGACTTAGTCCAATGTCTCTCATAAAGGTTGTGTGGCACCATGGTGGAACAAATGGGGTTAGGCGATTTCAATAGACAGGAACAGCAGGAAATATCAATTATGCAGTCGGTATGAGAAAAAAGTGGGAATCTTTTGGGGATTTTGAGGTCTATTCTTTCTGAAGTATTGAGAATTACTGCCTTACCAGTGTTGTACCCAATCAACTTATACATGCCAGACTAATAACTTAAAGAACCATACTAAGGTCCAAGTCCTGAAACCTATGTCAGAAGCTTTTATGGCAGATCATCAAATTCACTTTTGATTATCAAAGACATCAAAGAGATGGCCCAGTACTAAGAACCCTTCCATAGACATCAGAAATAAAAGTAGGCCGAACCCACCAATTTGGTTGGATCCAACCAACTGCCTTATGTTATAGAGGGACACCAGACTTTCCCCCATCTGGTAACAGTTAACATAACTTCTCCACAAGGACAACACAAGTAATTTCGATCAAATGCAACAATAATCTAACCCAAACATAGCATACATAATTTAACATTTTGCCCCCATTCCCTATACCTTGGGTCAAGACATACACAATATTTGGGGGGAAAAAAGATGGGTTCTATTAGGTTAAAGCCTCTCTATATGCCCTGTCACGTTAGAGTTCCTCCACTTAGGACTGTACTTTATGAGTAGAATAAGTGCAAATAATGGAACAACTAGGATGAAATACTAGACTGCTCCTAAAGCATAAATTGGGCGCTTGGCCCTGGTGGTAACAGCTGATCGAGGGGTATGAGAGAAACCGGACTCTGTACACCAGCTGGAAGACAGGTGGCGCTTTCCAAACATTTAACCATAAGGATCCCCAGACAACTACAACTTCAGTGACCTCATCTGTACTGTAGACGTTAACAATCCTGCTACCTGCTATTGCTGTCTTCCAAGGAATACCTGACTTGGTTCCGTGGAACCAAGTTCCAAGGAAGTTCGAGAGTCTACAAATTTCAGAATATAATCAGGTGAATTTTTGAAAAGTAAAAGAGAAAAATAAGAATCAAATTCGGAAGTGCAAAGTGATCTCTTAATATTACGGCACAATATGAAATCCGTCTGAGGACAGGCCCAATCAATAATTACTGTGCTCAATAAGAAAAGACCTTTAAGGTAAATAATCCAGGTAAGTGAACTATAATTTTTTGGTCTCTATCTGTTCCTCCCAAATGCCCCCTTTCCCCTTCTAAAACTAATACCTTATCCAACATGAAGACCAAAAAAAAAAAAATCCTATAGCCGGTTACTTTGAAATCATTAATTATATTCGACGCAAGAGACGTAGCCGCTTGTCTCCACTGGGATTCGAACCGTGAACCTTGGAGGTGTTAAGTGAACGCGCAGCTTTTCTCCGCGCACCGCCCGAGATGCTTTTAAGTGCTCTGTTTATCACTTTTGACATAAATAAATGAGAAAAAAATCAGACCTTTGAAGAAGAAAAACTTCATCTAATATTGTTAATTAGCCATGACAAACGATGAAATAACATTGTAAATCTTTCATAGAAACAGCGACTCGATTTTAATTACACACATTCATAATTTAGCAAACAACATCTTACTTGAGCAGGAGTACACTACTCCAGGCTCTAGACAGATGCATTGACTAGCGCCGAATACGGTTTTCTTTTCTCGCTGTTCTCGTATCGCCTCTCTTTTTGTTCCCTTTGTTCTCGGCGGACCCAGGCGAGGCGTTTTACGTGATAAGTATCTTTCTAAAGTTATTTATCTCACAATGGGAGGATGACAAAAACTTTTTGTTGTCTCAGACATCAACACGTTGCACCAGTGTCTGTGTTTTTATTCTTCATTGTGTGAGCCGTAAGAGGGGAAAAAAGAAAAAAAAAAAAAAAACACAACATAATAATACTGTAGATTTCCTCCGTAATTATTCGAAGAGATAGAGAGATAACGTTGTGCAGTTGTACAATAAATAGAAGGAAATTATCTAATATCCCCAATCTGCTGGGAATAATATCAAGGTGGAGATCTTATACACGCCACACATATCTGCTGGAGAAAGCAGATTAACTCTTTAGATGACGAGGCAAGCGCTACAAAAAGTTGAGTTTGAAAGCTACAGACAAGGAGGAGCAAAGTTTTTGGATGTCTGAATGACTTCATGGATTAGTTCACTGGTGATGTTCGATAATTCAAGGCTTAACATCCAAGGCCATAATAGCCATAATCTACGTACAGGACTGACACTATTTTTGAGAAAACAGACCAATCTCCTCTTAAATAGACATCCAGATCTTGAACATCTTTTGAACATCGACTTGAACAACTTTTTCTTCCTTTTTTTTGTTTACCAAAGTCTGTTCCACTAGAACAATAAGAGTGTATTCTTCTGACCCAACCACAATGGGGCATGGTCAAGTGGAGTAAGGTGCTGCTAGGCACCTCTAACTCACAAGGATTGGGCATGTTGAAAGCTAACGACCTAACCCATCTTCTCTTCAATATCTGACTTTGGGGGTAAAGTACAGATGCCCCTATATGAATTATGGTAAATTTTATTGTCCATCCTGACAAGATCGAAAGTTTGCCCTATCCGACTCGATGTTTTTGGTAGCTATATACCGGATAAACTTCACTGGTGGTGCTTCGGGCTACTCTCTCACCTCTCCTGTCTATGGGCTCAGTCTCAATACTCCAATATCAAACACAAACTATGAGCAAGAGTGGTGCCGCTTTGGGTGTACCATGCAACTACTTCATATTCTTCTGGCGGAAAAAAGATTTTCCAATGGGAAGAGGAGATCACACTGAACACTGACTGAGATATGGAGAGTGCCATCTATGAACTCTATGTCAAGATGAGAAATTTCCATCATGGCCAAAACCTGTATCCAAATTAAATTAGATACTGGCCATAGGTTTTATGGATTTTTAAAAGACCAAAAACTTTGTCTATAGACAGTGGAAAGCATATGTTCACCATGAGTTTTGGAAAGTCCTCCCTATGTATTTGTCTGTCCAAATAAATAGGAATTGTAGGATATCGCATCATATCGGATGTTCTTGTATATTTCAAGGGAGACTAATAAATAGCCCCAAAACCCATCTGCTTATGCAACACACAGCCATGGAAAGGACTAAGTTAATTCCGAGACGTCTACTGGAAAGAAGTGTATAAAATGTAATAAAAAGCACATATGACAAATGGGGAGAGAGTAAGGGAGACAATTTGGGTCACTGACGCGATAAGGATGATGTATGGAGCTATAAATGTATATGTATTGCCTTTTATAAACACCGCCATTGCCTAAGAGGGAAATTTCAAATGTAAATCGGGAAAATCTAAACTGGAACTAAGAATTTACACTAGATCGGGATAGTTTCCGATTTAAACATTTATGTCTATGCTAATTGGATAGAAAATACGACTGGAAATTGTTAAAATCTCAGATCTGGACATCTATGGCCTCTAATAACATAATAATTGGTAACAAATCATGACCTCATACAATCTTATAAAGGATGATGCATGGAGTAAATTCATGTTGGGCACTGACCATAGAAGACCACCACCAATGTTCCCGACTGGTGCAATCTATGTCTAGGGCTTCCAATATGTGTGCCAATTTTCTCCTGAACTGATAAGATTCAGTACTAGAGACAGCCTATGGAAAAGAGAGGCACTGTTACTAAGGGGGAAAAACGAACAAAACCTCTAAATTCATACAACTGTACATTTCCTCATATACTAGAACATATCAGACAACACTTCCAATGTGAAAGGGCTTAAAAATAGAGGTTGTTTCAAATTTTTGGAGAAATTGCGACAAAAGGTTGTCACATCCATTGGATTTATGTTGGTTGTGCCCCAACAAATTGATGGGATTGAAATTTCTCCAATCCTCATGTTCTTGGAGTGGGTAAGTTCAACCTACTTGTCCCTCAATTAGCAAGGGCAGGACCTGGTTTCTTGAGATCGATGGGATCCCAGTAGTTGGACCCGCACCAATCACATTTTTAGTCCCTACCAATTATTTCGCATTTAGCCAAAACAACAAGTACACTACAGGGCCGTCTCATTGCAACCATGTTCCTAGTGTAAAGCAGTTCATCCGCAGGATTATCAGATATTGCACCCCCCAATAGAGATGAGTGGACCAGGACATATTGTACAGACAATACGGTAAATTGATGCGCCTAGATAATAGCCATGGCTGTGATTGGTCAGTGTGGCGTCAATTTGCCAGACTGGCTGCAGAGCCGCCAATCTGGGAAAATTTCAGGGTCGAGCAGGGCGCAGCCAAACGTAAAAGTTTGGCTCTTACACATAGTGGTCACCTATTAACATATATCAGTGGTTCTCAACCTGTGGGTCGCGACCCCGGCGGGGGTCGAACGATCAGAACACAGGGGTCGCCTAAAGCTATCGTAGCCACGATTTTATTGCATTTTTTGGCACGAATACAACATTCTTGCATATGGTTTGGGGTCACCGCAACAGGAGGAACTGTATTAGAAAGGTTGAGAACCACTGACATATATTATGAATGGTTTGGGTCTGAAGAACCCTTTTAACACTAGAATTGTTTGGCTTTTGTCAACAGTCTCGAAGTCACTTCTAACCATAGGACCTCATTTACAACCTGATTTATCGCGACGATCTCTCACCCTATAGCTCCAGCCTAGAACCATAACTTATCAATGGATCAGTTATTATTATGTATCAAGTTGGCATAATATCCAGCATTTTACATGAGAACGTGAACCGTCTGAGCACTGATGGTGTGTCTGCTATCTGTGCGGAGGTTAATACCAGCTTTCCACATTACAGAAAGGCAGGATATAAAAGTATACAGGACGCATTGTCCATGAAAGTTTAGAGGAATCTATGTTGCCAAACTGCGCTCCCCACCCAGTTACCAAACACAGGATACAAGTTTTTCTGTTTACTTCTCACAATTGAATGCTCACAAAAAAGGTCTCTGCTGGGCTCTGTTGACAGGTCAGTAGCCAGTGTTAAAATACTGAAATATCCTGATAAAACTTCGCAGTTCGGCTCCCCTCCCTTAAGCGCCTGTCAAAGGTCTGTTTTCCTTTCTTGGGTTACTCCCTGCTGCCTAACATAAACTGTCATAATGCAAGATGACAATGTGGCCGGTTATACATTGTGTCCCGATAACCTACACTGGTGGATTTCCCATTCATGCAGATACTAGACTGTGCAAAAGAAGCAACTTCTAAAAGCGGATGTATGACCAAGTTTTGAATTTTTTATTTTGTAGAATCAAAAAGTGTTATTTTATTCCAGTAGATTTTCTCTATATTCTGCATATGATCATGTGGGTGGCCATCTTGATCTTGAGTAATTCAAGGCTTTGCTTTACAGCAGCTACATGGACCGCAGGGAGCCGGTGCTTGGAATGACTCATTGATCTGACAGAACAAGAAAAGCTTTGTGGGTATTGAGGTCATTGTGCGTTGTTGGGGGTATGTTGTGACCAATGTGAAAGTTGTGATCCTGTGTTAAATCTATAGATAACACAGGATCACACCTTCCACAACGGTAGGGAACAGTCACAATGACTGTAATATCAATCTCTGCATCATTTGGACAATTTTACTTTTCAGTAAGTATTTCATCATCATCATCAGAAATTGGTGTTACCCATCTGAAGCCTACACAGGATCCCACCATTCACAATAGGCGATGGTCACAGATTACCCCCTAGCTCGGCACAATGACCTCAACACCCATAAAAGCCCTTTCTGTGCTGTCAAATCAGCGAGTCATTCCAAGCACCGGTTCTGGTCCATGTTGCTGTGGTATATATAGAACTTTGCAACATTTGCACAATTTTACTTCTACGTAATCATTTCATCATCATCAAAGTCTGATAAATGCCAAAGGACAATAGGTCTAAAACTTAATAAAGGGGAGCTAATGAAAGTTTTTACAAAGGTATCGGTCTGCCATCAACACCCTCACTGATCAGCTACACTCACCTGCCTTTGGCACCCTAACTGAAACAGACAATAGACCCGGATGCAGAGATCCATTACTAGTGCAGTGGTTGTTCCAGAATACTTCAAACCAGTTTAGGTTGATGTGCAAAGCAAAATCTAAATTGGGGATCCTCCATCTCCAATGTGCCTTTTTACTTCAAAAACATGAAAACTGTTTGAACACAAGGGCCCGGGAGTTCTCCCACCTCTGCATCCTGTACAAGTACACCCCCATTTAATATATCATAAAGCGGAGATAACAGAGTGAACTGGAAGTTCTGAATGGAACCCAACAAATCTGGACCGTTACGATTGTTGGACAGGTAAAGCATGAACATAACATATGATACCTTTCTGAAATGTCATAAGGACCCAATATCTTGTCTAAGATGATTTGAACAAGCCAATTTCTTACTATGGGACCCTCATTGTCTAATAATACCGCATAGGAGGCCACTCTGGTGGAATCTCTCTATGGTCATTCGGTAAGAGGGTATCCCAACAAGGTGCCTATTAAAGTCAAATATCTATAGATCTCTAAAGTTGAGGGTCATGTGAGCTTTTCCATCAACTTTAGCGAATACAGAGGTAGAACCTTATTACCTCTGGTCCAAAGAGGACTAGGTGGATCTTCACTATATCTCGTGTTCCCTCACCCAATTCATATTCCAAAACCTAACCCTCACAAGTCTCACAAAAACAGTAAAACTTCCTAAAAAAACGGAGAATACATATTCTCTTTAAAAGGAGGATAAAATCAAGTTTCCATTCTACTAGGTTCACTAAGCAACTAGCAAAGCAAATTAAAAATTCAAGGCAATTGCATCTTAAACAATGGAGGTCAAGGAAAGGAGACCTCAACCAGACTGCTAATTGGGTGAGAGGGATCACAGACAAACAACAAAACTAGACCTTCATTATCAAGTAAGACAGCTGCATGGGTTCACCACAGCCCTACACAGTCTTCTCGCAGGCCTTGCTGATTCATCTTACTGGAAATACACAATCCTAGGATATAAGCCGTTCCATGACGGACATGTTGACTATCAGTGAGTGTAATTCCCTAGTGCTGCCGGCACAGGATAGAGGATGATAACAGAGCGCTGTGAAGTATGGCTCTATAGATGATGAAGGATGCATTTAATCAACTGCATAGGAAAAGATGTAGGATAGATGCTGCAGACATCTGGATTAGAAAAGGTTGCGGCTAACCAATCATTCGCCCCGGTAAAAATAAAGTCCGCTTCCCTGAATCTGTACAATAAATATGGTGGCTAAAGACACTGCAACTTTTTGGTACCTACTGACCATCAGGATATAACTTCCACCAACCAGCGACCCACCTTTACTCCTTAGGCCAACCATTTCCATTGGGCATCTATGTGTTAGGTAGTTAGTTCTCCGACCCACCCAGCTCACAATGATGACTTCTGCCAAGAGTAAATAATTTTTGTGTCAGGTTTAGCGGACATTAATCTAATTTGTGTGGTGTTCTTAAGGGATGTGCAGTCCCTTTCACCAACTCCATAAACTAAAGTGTTAAGCTAAGTAGATAGGGCTAGCAGGTTATATTATGTTCTTCATTAGCTTTCAATATCTGAGGACCCTCTTTCAGATCCCCATGTCAAACTTAGAAAGCTGCATATGGTGAGCTAAAGCAGCCATGACAAGTCATCTAGACAGTACATGGCAAGGGTGTTACAGAACGGTATGGCAGTACATGGCAAGGGTGTTACAGAACGGTATGGCAGTACATGGCAAGGGTGTTACAGAACGTCAAAAGAATAAGTAAACAGGCAAGGGAAGAAGAAGGTGATGGCAGTACTGGCAAGGGTGTTACGAGCGTATGGCAGTACATGGCAAGGTGGTTAAGACGGTATGGCAGTACATGCAGGTGTTACAGAAACGGTCTGGGCAGTACATGGCAAGGGTGTTACAGAACGGTATGGAAGATACTGGCAAGGGTGTACAGAACGGTATGGCAGTACATGGCAAGGGTGTTACAGAACGGTATGGCAGTACATGGCAAGGGTTTACAGAACGGTATGGCAGTACATGGCAAGGGTATTACAGAACGGTATGGCAGTACATGGCAAGGGTGTTACAGAACGGTATGGCAGGAGCATTACAGAACGGTATGAAATTATTATTTAGTTACAAGTGGGGAGTAGAGATGAATATCAACAGGGGCAAAACTTGAGTGGGTGCAGAGGGGGGCAAAGAGGCTTAGGGGGCCCATGAGGTCTCACTTTCCCATATGAAAAGACTAGTACTATAAACCATACGTTATAGTCGGGGGCCAGACACAGACTTTGCACTGGGGCCCATCAGCTTCATGCTACGCCACTGAATATCAATCTGGAATGTTCCACTCCCTTACAGTTATACAGTTACAGTGAATAGTATATCTATGAACCAGGAGGCTTAGGATGAACAATCCCTGGCCACTTACAGAAGTGCTGCATTTAATTAATTTTACAAATATTAATCTAAAATGTAACATAATGCCATCAGAATGAAGTGATAAGAAACACAGTGGGGGCCTCTTGGTTTAGCTCTTTCATCAACTGTATAGAAACCCAAATTCTCATGTTTTTGATTTTAGGGTCACTTTCCGACATTGATCTTCTTTGAAAAATGCTGTTAATTAGCAATGTCGGTTGTTTCCCAATGGGAGGAGCCTTGTAAAAGCCCAGCAAAAAGACAGATGCCTACAGTGATTTCATACGGTTATCTGAAACTCCGGCTGCGAGGAACATGAGAAAACATGACACGAAAGGTTATTTTAACATTAAGTCATGTAAAAAGGAAACGGCCTAATAAAGAGGTTATTCCTCCACACTCCAGGGAATAAATGTGTCGCTACTGGGAGGGGTTCTTTCCTGTCTATCTCGGCCAAGCAGAACATTTGATTTGCCTATCACATGGGGTTCATACTGGACACTTGCTTTCCTCCAAAAAAAACAAAACAAAAAACTTCATGTAGAAGTGATACAAGTGATAGAGAATTCTATAGAGGTGTCCACATAATACTGCCCCAATGACACAGAATGGGGCATGTAAAAAACAAAAAGATGGGACCATGTGTATTCAACCAAGCAAGAGGTTAATAGTAATTAAAAAAAAAAAAATACTAAAAAGTACAGTATAAAAAAAAAATGGGCCTAGGTCTATTATACCAATCAAGAATTAAAAAAAAAAAAAAAACCACAGTATGTCACATGTAATACAATACACCATGTAAGAGGTTAATAAAAATAAAAAATAATTCCATTACACCCAATAAAAGATTAATAAAAAAATAATAAAAAAAAGTGTATGAAATAGATGGGACTATGTCTAATTTACCAAGTGAGAGGTTAATAAGAAGTGACAGGTGACTCTTTAGAATGGTTTAAAAAATTGAGTTAAAGGATCCTATAAAAAAAAAAAACAAAAAAAAAAAAACATTTTTTTTTTGATGCCTACTGAAAAGAATGAGGCACAAAATAACAACAGGGGGCGAGTGGCTGTCAGCCACAAGGGAAAAGATCCATAATTCTTATTCTCCTTTTTTGAAGGCTGATAGAAATCGGATTCGAGCAGAAAGTAAAAAAAAAAAAAAAAAAAAAAAACTGGCAGAAGGAGCACACAACCCTCTGGAGGTTACAGCCATTTCCTGTGATCAAGAATAATGCGCTTCAAAAGTTGGTTTTTACCAATTCTGTTGATCAATTGCGCCTCCTCTATCTGACTGGCGCTTTTTTTTTTTTATTCTTGCTTTTTTTTTTTTTTGCTTTTTTTTTTTTTTTCCTGTTTACATCTGATGTGACTCAATGACAAGCAGTGTCTGAGCCGCGCGAAACAGAACTGTCATGTTGATTTATGAGTGCGTCAAACCACGACTTGTCCAAACTGAAGCTCGCAGTTCATTAATTACAGAGTTGTGACTTTGAAGTCGGCTCTCAGACTGCGGTTTCTAACATTTGGCTTAATTTGTATGCTCTTGAATGTGGATCTCTAAGGGGGAGAGAGAAGAAAAAAAAAAACTGAAAATTCCCTTCTTGTCTTTGAACTTCTTTTGACCGCACAATAATCATCCCTTTGTCCACAGTGATGCCTGCATCTCAGAGTCATTAACACGCATTGAATTGCTACTGATGAATAAGCCCTACTGAATTAAAGCAACAGCCAGCAAAACAAAGCTAAGAGCATTTTGCACCGCGATATCTCCCAATTACATGCATTTCTCTCCTCGTGCCATTTCCATTTTAATTACTGTTAGCCCGTTAGATTTACATTTTAGACACTTTCTAATCTGTTTCCCCTTTTTCTACAGGACTGGAGCGCGCTCCTTGTAATGAAATGGATGGGCAGAGACAGAATGTATATGTCCGTCTCAATACAGTAACCTGCCCTCCGCTGGCTATATTTGGCTGGGGCACCCAACTTCCGAGCCGGGTGGCATCTAGAAGACTCGGGTCTTTGGGGCCGAGAGATTTGTGTATATTTAATTTATAGGTTTCTACTTTATGGAGTTTTGTTAGGACAATGGAGGAAATTCAGGAGGACCTGGTGCTATGGAGCAACGACACTATGTAATTAGAATGGGAGTATCACGTATGAATAATTAATGCTCATCGAACCCATTGATTTTGGGACTGTAGCTAGGCCTACCTTTAACCCAGATCTTCAGTCCAATGTTCTCCCGATTGAGCCAATTCAAATTACCTCCTACCCAGATCATTTCACTAACCCTACTCTACATCCAAATACTAAAACGTTTGCTTCCCAATAGTCAGCCCTGCCCCTTCCTACACCTCTAAACCGGGTGGCATCTAGAAGACTTGGGTCTTGGGGCCGAGATTTGTGTTTATTTTATTTATAGGCTCCTACTTTATGGAGTTTTGTTAGGATACTGGAGGAAATTCAGGATGACTTGGTGCTATGGAGCAAAGGCACTATGTAATGAGAACAAGAGGATCATGTATGAATAATCAATTCTCATCGAACCCATTGATTATGGGACAGTAGCTAGGCCTACCGTTAACCCAGATCTTCAGTCCAACGTTCTCCCGACTGAGCCAATTTGAATTACCTCCAACCCAGATCAGTTCACTAACCCTACTCTACATCCAAATACTAAAAGATTTGCTTCCCGTTAGGCAGCCCTGCCCCTTCCTACACCTCTAAGCTCAGTTGACCACCTTGGCCAAGACATTGAAGAATTAATGTCATGATGCCTTGCCATCCATTTACCCTTTCCACCAAAAAGTGTCCTACTCTCCAGCAATGGCTTACGCTTTCTCTCCCCAATGAAAACACAGGAATGCTTAGCCAAAACGAGGTTGTCCAAAGGAAGAGTCAAGTGTGTAACACCTAAAGTGTGTTAGTTAGAAAACCAATATAAAACACAGTTCTGTCCAATTTCATAAAAAGCCAGTAAGTGGGCAGCATGACGGCTCAGTAGAACCAAGATTAGCCCCTGCATGGAGGTGGTAATGGTGTTTACTTCCACTCTCAAAAAACACAGTGATGTAGCAAACAACAATTCATCTAAACGTGATCTGTTAGGCTGACAATTCATCTAAAAGTCTTCTCGGGAGTCCATGTAATGGTAAATGCACCATAGCTGTTTATATCTAGCAGATAACATCCCCCAATACATCACTGATAGAGACCCCAGCTTGTCAGGTTGTTAGGATTTCCCTACGTGCACCAAACACTCAGTGTCCCCTTAGTTCAACTGGGATCTGAAAAAGACAGATGAGGAAGCTGACAATGGTGCCGGCCAGGGGAAGACATATGCTGTCCTGTTTGCATAAATAAGCACGCCTGCTTGTCCTATTTACACCACATTTCACAGTTCATTATATCGGAGATGTAGGCACAACGCCCACACCACATGGGACCAAGAGAGTGTAGTGGGCGAGTGACTGTGGTAATTGGTCGGCTGCATGTCTTACCAACGTGTAATCTGACTGATCCCATAAAATGGTAATTGCATTTGTGCAAAAAGCTGTAGAATTTCGTTCATGGACATCAACAGTGGCTCTCCGCTTCGGCAGCCGCCATCTTGGGCTTCAGACTAATTTACATTACTATGAAAATTATACCTGAGTAATATCATTGAGTTCCAGTGGTGCACTAGTCGGTGGAATACATAGGAGATAGAGGTCCAAATCAAAATGGCTTTATTTTAGTACTGGACAGAAGAACCTTGTATATACCTCCAATGCTCACTAACAGACCTACACAGGATCTTCATATCAGGAAGCAATAGGAGGGTCAACCTTACTCTTCTGGCCCCACATCAGCCACCTGACTTAATACAAGACAAGCAGTTCATCTCTATATAAAACAAATCAAAGATTTGTTGGAACTGGTCTCCTCTACCCACCTACCAGAAGGAAGTGGATGGTAGTCCCTATACAGCTTCCCGATTGCTGGAGAATATATCTATGGAATTCTCCAGCATTTAGTATCCACATGTATTTTATGCCATTCGCCTTCTATTCCTTTAATATTAAGCATAGATAGCTCAATGGCCCACTAAAGCTGGCCATAAACATCTGTTATTGGAATATCTGTTTGGCTAAGTGATATTCCTCCTAATAATCCCCCTACACATGTATGCTCACCTCAACCAAGCATGCATGTGTTCTGACTTAGAGACGAAAATAAACCAACATTAGATATCTCTTATGGTGATCCAGTTCTCATGAGAACATCAGAAATGTGGAGCCTAATCCTTTATCAAAACCAATATCTGCCCTGGTGTAGAGTATGGATTACACATGGATGCACATTAGGCTGTTGGGTTTAGCCATTGGTAATCAAATGTGTATGGCCAACTTTACAATTTTTCTTCTAGATGACCTATCTGGATTAGCCCTAGCAACAGCAATATGGACCTTTCCCACTAACCAACACTATTTACATTGTGATATAGTTTTGGCCAACAATGGAAAAAGATGACCTTCTCATGGGTAGGAAAATATTAGAAAATGGGTCAATAATAAGCCCAATGGATGGATCACTATTGGGCACACAAGTACCTCCTCCAATATTTTTATGTAATGGTTTATGACATGACCAAAGACCAACCATGAACTATGGGTCAACCCAAGAATTGACACAATTGCAATCGGCAGGTGATTTACCTCTTTCGGTTGTTTTCCTGCATGTTGTTGCTGTAACAGCTGAAGCTGCAATTGCTCCTGTTGTTTCTTGTAAAACTCCTGAAGCTGCTGCTGTGAGAAAAAGGGAAACTGGTGTCAGTTACAATGTACCCGATGACAATTCTCCACTTTTTATTCTTTTTTTTTTTTTTTTGTGTGTGGCGTGACACAAAAGCGATTTGAAAAATAGCATTCTTTTATCTGGAATGGTCTGACCTTTTCGTTTGAAATCCGACAATAAATTCAGCGTGCTCGGGATGTTCTGAAAAGTAATCTACAAATTGTACTGATAGGAAACATGGTGTATTCTTTTTTTTTTTCCTCCCTTTTCTCCCCCCTGTGCAGACTAATTAAAATAAGGCAAGGGATGACCTATGTTTGTAACAACAAAGACACGGTGCCCTTGGAGAGGAACATGGTAAATCTCGCCTGTACGACACGTGCTTTCATTTCAAATGATGGGTTTTAGAGAACGTTTACCTCTGGCCACTGTATACATGGACCTTAATCCACTCAATTTCATTAGAAGGAACAGAAAAAAATGACTGAAGTAAAAAAAAAAAACTCAACAGAATAAAGTAAATGGAAAAAAAAAACTGTACATAGAAAAATGGAACATGTCCATCATACAAAGCAGAACATCAAGAGAAAAAGTGAGTGACTACGAGAACAACGACTGAGAACCACGAAAAATGCACATGGATTCCCCTAAAAAAATAGTTCTACATTTGTTAACAGGTCGTATTTGGAACTTCAGTTCAGTTCCATTAAAGGGAATGTCCTTCATTTGCAATACATACCAACGATGTACAGGTGACACACAGTTTTTGGAAGAAGTCAACCATGTGTTTCAAATCATGGAGAACACCTTGATGGGTAAGAACCTTGGCAGATCTGGGTTCTTAATGTTGCGTTTATTTCAATCATTCAAATAGTTTGCCAGTTGCCAGTGTTGGACTGGGGGTCTTTGGGCCCACCAAATAAAATTATTCTGAGGCCCACCATTCATCGACCCCTAGTAAAAAGGCTATTATAGCCTCCAACTGGATCGTCTTCTGCTGGACTTATGGTATCTAATATTGATTTAGGAATTAGGCCCACCGAAGGATCCTCTGGTACTCTGGTGGGCCAGTCCCCCATTTCGATACCAGACCTATGACTCCATTTCAAATGTTAAAAACAACCCCTACAAGTATAACTCTATCCCAGCTCCTGCCTTTAGTAGAGTCAGAACCTGTTCCCCTCATACAAGATGGCAGAAACGCCACAACAGTATGTGCCAATAACAAACACTTCAATGTTTTCATAAACTTTAAGCACACGACTTGTTCATCCAAAATAAATCTCCTTTTCCCCCAAACACTCAGCTGAAGACCCGATGGTCCAAGCATTCAACAATGAGTAAATAGATTCAAATATTTTCGTGACCACTAAGCTTTGCTTAACAGTGGAGTTTCCTGCCATCGTAGAACCCAACCCAATGTTATGGAGTTACAAATTTACTTTAGTTCAACAGAATTATCCCACACATGATAAGAAATTATATGAAGAGGCACCTACTCCGAGCTATTGACTCATGTGATTGCAATTATTTTAAGTGAAGCACCTGCTCTCCCTTGGAGATCATGCATCTCTGGTGTATTGGTGGTCTAAATTTAAGAAGACCCCATCTTTTTGTGATAACCATACATTCCCCTATTACTATAAACTGTGTGGATAACAAATTACAAAACAATCATGGAGTAGAGTCTATGTAGGACTTCTCAACCCATTGGCAACCTCTACAAAAGTTGGACAGAGGAACCAGTCTTCTAGAAGAACACTTCTGGAAGAGTTGGGAAGGTTTATTTGGTTGAAAGTGAAGAAGCATTGGGCGGACTCAAGTATCTCCCATAACATATCTCCGGAATAACAAATAGTGCCATAGGGTCGGAAAACATTACCTGCTGAAGCATGAGCGCTTGTTGTTGTTGAAGTAAGACCTGTAGCTGTTGGGGTGTAAGCACTTGCTGTTGGAGAATTTGTTGCATTTGCTGAGGAGTGATTACTTGGGGTGTCATCATAGCCACTGAGACTGGAACCTGCCAACAAGAAAATGTACATATTAAAAACACGGGAAGTGCAACGACCGTCGTAACCCCCACAGCCTCCGCCAATGCAGACAGGACGTCATGCAAATTCCATCTCAGACCCTCTGCCCCTGCAACCTAAAACGGCTACCGAAAAAAAAAAAAAAATCGTATATCATATCGTCTGCTTCCCGGCTTCATCTAACATACAGATGTTTCCAATTCGCCCATATTATGTGAGATACCATTAAAGCAGTTTTCTGTGACATTTCGATGACAAACAGCTACAGTGATGAACCTGATAGCATTTCATATTTGCAACTGTTAACACATTTCTGCTCAGGCGTTTCTGCTAAGGAACCTGTACTGTGTATTTGAAAGGATGATGTCTTCTTCAGATAAAACACTGACATTAAAATGACAGGCTGTCTCGGCCAAGGTTACACAAATTGTATTCAAGCGGCTACCTAATGACAATGCTACGAATGCTGCAAGCTTCCTAGAATGTAATTTACCTATTCAAAATAATCACCGCACTTGTGTTTAATTTGCAAGCGCGCGGGGGGCGTTTTGTGGGTAGAATTTAAGACGAAAAAAAAAAAAAATAATTAAAAATAGGGAAATAAAAATCACACCGATATATTTTCCAATAGGGCAAGACAATACTATCAAAATAATGCACTTAGAAGTAAATAAAAAAAACATTAAAAAAGAAATAAAAAATTCCTTCATATATGAAAACTCAAAAATAACAGCCAAAAAAAAAAATAGACATAAATTTAAAAATTCTAAAAAATAAAAAAGGGAAAGAAAAAAAATTCTTCTGGTAGTGAACATAGAAGATATTAATTCTTTTTTAAAATGTTAAAAAATTTTTTCTCTTTTCTATGTAAATCTAGAAACGCCTCTTTTTTTTTTTTTTTAAAGCCGCAGTTAAAAGAATAAAATATGTAAACCGATATATACCGATATGAACGTAATTGAACATTAAAAAAAAAAAAAAAATGAAATAAAAAGCTTTCAAATAAGCGGTAAGCAAAAGACAGAAATGCTGCATTAATTTTATGTAACATAATGCCTTAATATGCAGTTTATCTTGCCTTTTTTCACTTGGGTTCTTCTGTCATTTGCATAGTGAGCTCTCTCCTAATTTCACAGTCATTATGCACTGATGTCCTTATTTCTCAGCATCACTAATTTTGATTAACTTAAAATGGTTCTTGAAGGTCAGATACATAGTAACGACATATTCCTCGGCATTGTTGCATAAATCCACGCTTTTCTTCCCCTTATCCCCCCCCCCCAGTGTGTGTGTGTGGGTTGCAAAAAGGATTTTCATTTTCCATGTTATGGATTTGGTTTATGGAGAAGTCACAATGACATTACAGGCAGAGACGCCCATGCAAAGTGCAGATTTTTGGGCAACTCCAAACGTTGCCCCCACCCCCCGCTCCCGGTATCCTTTTTTTTTTCAACCATTGGCCATGATTCAAGGAAAAAATCCCTGTTGTAATGTTCACTGAGCTCCACGACTTTGTTTGATTCAGGAATATCAACAAACTGGCACTGTGGCAATTCCTGGGAGAGCTCCATCATCAAAAGCAGAGAGGTGTAATCCCATTAATTCGGTCTATTCCGTTCTGCATTGCTTTCAAAATATAACGAGCCATTCAATAAATACAATTTACCAAGCAACATCACTCATCTGCCTTAATGCCCAAATCACTAGATCACAAAACAAGTTTACTCTTCCTTGAGGTCTCCTCAGATATTAATGCTGCTCTGCTAAGCAAACAGCGGAAGCCTACCTTCAACGACGGGTTGTCAATTTTTTTCTAAATTTCTCTTTTGCCCTAAAACATTTGGACTCTACTCAAGACAAACATTTGGAGGGAGAAGGTAACTGATGCACTAAGACAACATTTATGGAACAAGGTGCCAGAACGTACATATGTATATCTTTCTTGGATGGAGCAACTTTATTTTTGGGGCTTGGTTGACGTCTTCTTTAGAAACAAAAAGTAAAAATGCAAATATAATGGGGTGAATGAAGTATCCTGCAAGGGTTTGTTGGTCAAATCAATATCCAATCCAAGGTAAAGCCTAGAAAAATCAGTGCACCCAAATTCTTCGACTGTTGCCGAGTTTGTTTTATGGATATTGAGTCAGGTCAACAAACTCGGCAACATTCCAAGAATTTGGGTGCACTGATTTTTCTAGGCTTTACCTTGGATTAAATATTGAGTCAGGTCAACAAACACCAGTTAAATGTAGAATCTAAGACATTAGTGCACCCAAATTTTGGTAATCTCCCCTTAAATGGGAGTTTGGGCAAGGGACTAACTCAATATCGATAAATCAAACACCAATCCTAGAAAACTAGTGCAGGCAAAATATTTATATTCTTCCCTCGATTCAGAGTTAGTCCCTTTCACATCAAGATTTGAATCCCAGAATCAATATCCAACACCAATTCAATGAAAATTAGTGCGCCCAAATGTTGGTACTCTTCCTTTAAAGTGAAGACGGTCCCTAACACCAAAGGGTATGGCCTCTACCATTAAGGTTTGTCGGACAGACTCAATATCCGTAAAGCAAACACTAATGTGAGGATAACCTTAGAAAATCAGCGCACCCATTTTTTTAAACTCAATTCCCAGATAGTCGCCACCACAAGCCCTTTGCCGTCAAGGTTTGTTGCCCATACTCAATAACCATAAAGCAAACATCAATCTGAGGAAAAGCCCAACATTTGAAGCTCTCCCCTAGATTCGAAGATAGTCCCTACCACCAAAGGGCAACGTGAACTAGCGCTAGCCCATAATAGCCCACACTTTATTACCCATTACTACCGAGGTCATTAGCGGCAAGAATGATTGTCCTGGTCTTAACCTATTGATCATTGTAACTACTATCATTTAATCCTGCGTCGAGCGTCTCGAAAGCAGATAAGGGCACACCAGAGAGAGTGGTTTATTGTGGAGAAATATAGCCAAGCGGTGGAAATTACACTTTGATTCATAAAATCTACCCAGTGGTTTAAATCAATAGTATTTAAAACAGTCATGTAACTTCTTAAGTAGAACTGTCTAATATTTACGACTCCCATACTGAATGTACTCAGTCAAAACTCAACTTTATCTTAAACACAGACTGGGACTCCTCATGCTAGCATTGATATTTTTTGGGGGGTCGAATTTTTTTCTTCCCCTCTCACATTCATATGAAATTGCAGCTGTTCTGTACGGGAAACGAGTATCCGTGCCCACTCGGTATTTCTCAACCTTGCTCGACAATAAAGCAGAGCCACAAATTTCAGACGCAAAACCGTAAGCGGTACAAGACTAAAAAGAAGTATAGTGTAATGAATGGGGTTCCAGATGAATCATTGCAGGCAGCAATATTAGAAAGGAATCAGATAATATACAACCCCCCCCCCCCCCCTCATCTTACAGAAAGCTGCCTTCAGGGATCTGCAATGCAAATGATCCCGTTACTAGACAAATTAACCTCTATACTGCCACAAGACAGGCAACGGATTGCTTAAAGAGCAGGACAAGTGTCACGATGAGGAGTTGGGTCTGTCAAGTACACAACCGTTAGAACCCTTAATCGAGAGGTGGATAAATGGGGGGCATGCTGGCTAGGAAGCCATTGACAAGCAACTATTTGAACAAAAATATCCAGGGCCAATAAGTGTGATGATGTCACAGGATGGAGTGACATCATCAAGTGCCCATACGACAACAACACAAGGCTAACCTGATGAAGACCGGATGAAAACTTAAGGAATATTTCCAGTATAAAAGGAACCTAAAAAATAGAGACGGGGTTGAGTTGGGGTAGCATTAGTGCGAAAAGGATAGCAAAAAAGTTGCAAGGGGTTAATAATACAAAGGATGCAATATATATTATTCATGTTTTGCTAGAGCAATGGGAATTCTGGGTATGGGGAAAATTGTGTTGGTTAACATAAAAAAATTCACTAAAACATATGGTCAAAAAGCTATGTTTTTGTCTTGTAGAATACATGGACCTTACACCACAATACAATATGCAAATGGAATAGTAAAGCTAACTGGGCCAATCAGAGAAGAGAGAAGAGTTCAAATCTGATTAGCTATGGAGCGTTAAAGGTTTGGTTGAAAAACATGGCTGCCATCTTCCAAAAACAGCGCCACACCTGACCATGGGTCGTGTCGGTATTGCAAATCACCTGTATAAAGTTGAATGGAACCGAGTTGCAATACCGGCACAACCCATGGTCAGGTAGGTCGCTGTTTTTGGAAGAAAGCAGCCATGTTTTTCAACTTTTGGTTCACCCACCAAGTAGATTAAGCCATTGATTGACCAAATCACTAAATTCATCTCTATTGAGGGTATCTGAACATTTTAAAAGGTCTAGCCCACCAAGGGAACAACCCAGTAGGACACAATTTGTCAATTAACTCTTAAGAAGTCTCCAATTAACAGAACCTTCATGAATTTTGAACAAAGTCCATAGCGAGGCATGGATAGATTTCTAATTATTACGGGATCGATTGGGGATGAAACATGTCACGGCACAAAGCCTCTGCCCAACCACAAAAACACCACTTCTAAGTACACCAATTCCGAATCCACAATTTATTCCAAATATTACAATGGAGTTAGATTTTTTTTTTTTTCCCCTCCCTCCCGCTTCATCTTCCTCCTCTTCCTTCCCACACGGCAAGATTCATTAATGTAAATTATAAAACTGCCTGCGAGTCATTCGCCCGCTTCTCACAAAGCCCTTTTTATGTAAATAAAAACTGTTCTCATTTACAGAAACAGGATTTGATATAATGTGGGAGGCGGTTATGATCAGCTTGGGCAGAGATAGAATCGTGTTCTCCGTCTCCCGCGCGGTTCACTGGGGGTGACTGACGCCCCTGATCTTATCTCTCAATTCGTATTCATTGCCAGCCCTCAGCTTACCTGCCAGGTTAATTGTTTTAGTGACAATAAATACTCTGTTCCATTGCTTGAAAAATATAAGGAGGCTCGGAATAATTAAACCCTGTTAATATCTGACAGGCGAAGATGTAAGGAAAAAAAAAAAAAGAAATTTTTTTTTACTCCTTTTTAAAATAATTTTCTATTCTATTTATTGTTTTTGCATTCAAAAAAACACCACGTAAAACTCTTTCGTAGAAAAAAAAAATAAAATATTACACTAGGAAATAGATCATTAAGTCCAATTACAATAATAATAAATGCAAACACTTGCGGTGAAATTACCAGCTGAACCTAAGTGCTGCGCATTTATTTATGGTAATTACAAAAACATTTATGTTAATAGAGTTGGAAAAACAATGGATATTTTTCACCTCGCAGAAATATCCGACTAAAGATAACATTACACTTTTTCTTCCCCCCCCCCCCCCCCCCCTTTCCTTGATACAAATGTGTAATGTCATTTACAGCTTTGATAAATGAGCTTGATGACCCCCCCCCCCCTCTCTCTATTTGCTCTTTTAAGTTGTGAGGAGCAAGGTACCGATTTGTCAATGCCAAGACTTTCACCAGGACCATCTTCAAAAAAAAAAAAAATTTTTTTAAATTGTAAAAAGATACAAAATAAAATCTTTTTCTTTTTTCAAAAATTTCAAAAATGTTTCCAGGGGGGGGGGGGCTTATTCTGAACTTTGTCAATGTATCATACTTAGAGATCAGGATGTGTGGCTGTTCTCACTTATTATAGACACCTCTGTCTATAGATCACAGTCGAATACTAAAGTGCAAATTACATTCTAATGAGAAAACATCGGTGGAATTTTTGACAATTTTGCCATTTTACTGATTTACAACTCTAAAGTCACTCCAACCAGCCCATCTGGGAAAAAGATGTTAAAATTAAATTAAAAATTCCAGAAATATACATATCTTTTGACAATAAAAAAACACACAGGGCCAAGGGAAGAGGAGGGAAAGTGATCTGACAATTAAAGTAACTGTACAAAAAAAAAAAAATTGTCTAAAAAAGCAAAATAAATTAAACTGCTACCAGCGAAACAGGTTAGATAAAAATCGAAATTTAATGTATTCTGTCTTGTGTCATCTTGTTGTGTCAAGACATGAAAAAGAATAAGAAAATACAAGGCAAGAGATAAAAAAAGGGGAAAAAAAAAAAGGGAGCCCTTGAGATATCACAGATGACGACCTTTCAGATGCTGTCGGTTTACCCTATTCTGGGCTATTTGCAGAACGATGTCTCAGATTTAAGGGGCTGATAGACCTCAAAGGACCTAAGCGCAGTTCATTGTTTAACAGGCAGGTTCCATCTCTCACCTAATCAATGGCCGTCCAGTTCTTTCCCGTTACGGGGTATAATGAATGACAACTACATTTGTTACTAAATATTCATCGCACCGTGAACCGGTGGTGGTGGTGGGGATCGAAATCCATGAGAGCTCAATGTCCATGAGCTGGGGTAAAGGCCCTGGAAAAAGACAGCAGGATTCCGACTCAATGTGTCTGTACTATTCCTGCTCTTAGGAAAATATTAATGAACTCAACCAGAGACAAAAAAAAAGGAAAAAACACACAAAAAAAAAGGATCCATAAAAACGTAATTGAAGTCTGTGCTGGGGAAAGAAAACAAGTTTCCAGTAACCGAAGTCTGCACTCCATAAAACAAACAAACTGTGTCCTAACCAGCCAAGTCTGGACCAAACAATAACAATTTTAACTGATGGTGTCAGAACTTTCCCACAATCTCTACGTGCAGGTGTTGTGTGTGTACTCCCCTCCCCGAAAAAGCCTTCTATTTATTTTCCCAAAGTAGAGGAAAATCAATAACTTTTAATGCAGAACAGAACATTTGTTACAGATTAAGACGTATTAATGGAACCGACTTAAAATAAACACAAAGTCACGAGTGCAAATCGTTTCATCGGTTGGGATGAGAGAGGTGGGGGACGTAACCTTTCACTGCCTGGAGTCCTGCACGTATTATGGGATTAAGTAGTAGTAGTAGCAGAGCTGAAATTGGTCATGTAGAATTCGGATAGTCCTACAGACATCAGCTATGACCTTATCTTTACAAAAAGTGGCCCAAAGAGTCAAGCCGGTACATCTAATATGGCAAATCGATTGGACGGTAGACCGCCATCACTACTTATCGGCAACTGTGTATCAATCTATCCTACAGAATGACTAAACTCCTTCTGTTACCCAGTGTGGGGTCATGGTACATTGAAGACACTCAGCCTCAGTGTGCCCTACTTCTAAGCCAGTAACACTTCGGGAACAGACGATGAACAGGTGACACAACGGGCGACAAAAATTTTATTGTGTCTACCTTCTAATTATTTCAAGGCCTCCAGAGCAGAGCTGTAATAAAACAGTCTATACAGTCAGACGGCCTCGTGTGCCTTTAAGACATTTGGGAGGTTGAGCTGGAAGGTTCAGGTTCTTCTCGACATCAGAAGTCTGGGAACTTTGCAGGAGTTTATTATGGTAAACACTGCACCTAGTGTTCGGGTAAACACACAGATCCCGATCGGCACTTCCTATTTTTTTTTTTTTAATTACTTTTTTTTTTTTGTTCTTTGTAACCACTGATGATTTACAGTGTTACCAGCTCTGCCAGATTATGCAATACCCCTTTTTAGGATGTATCATGAGTCACACACACTATTAACCCATTGAGAACTTTCCCAAGATCCCTCTCTTCCTACAGCGCAGGAACCTCTGGTGTCTTGATCATTTCAGCACTAGGGCCTGGAATAGATGCATTGACCTAGAATTCGGGTAACCTTCCGAGGAGATCACTTGAGATTGGGTTGTTTTTCAGTATAATAATAATTTTATAGGACTTCAGGTAAACCCGATTTGTTCCGATGATGAATATTTGAACTAGTCAAAACTGTTGAGAAGCCGAAACCATTGATACTAAAAAAGGGTCAAATATAGTTTCATATGAATAGAACGATTTCTCGATTAGTTGACCGATTGATCAACGATAGGGTAACAAGTACTCGACAGATAGAAAAATAGATATAAAGTGGATAGATAGACAGCAGAGAACTAATACGTCAATGTATAATAGATAGATATGGGATAGATAATAGATAGATAGGATAGGATAGGCTATAGATAATAGATACATAGACAGAATTTTCTATATATCCCTTTCCTTCTGGAAACTCCATTAAAAAAACACAACTGGAAAACCTTCTGCTTTGAAATGACGATGTTTAGAATTCCTATCCCCTAGATTCACAAGAAAATAATATACCCCAATGCCGAATGTTTTCATTCCATACTCTGGAAAAACAGTAATGGATCCCCGTTTCCATGACGGCAGACACAAGTTCATCAAATAATGTTTTCTTTTCACACTTGTGTTGTTTTTTTGTTGCCTGGTCTGGGATTCTTCTTACAGCCCCCAGCTGGAACTTCACCAATGAAGCAGAGCCAGAGCCACGGAGGGATCACTAGCAGAGGAGCAGCTTTGATCAGATTGGGGTTTTTTTTGTTGTTGTTTTTTAATCCTGTGTGGATAATTATACTACAGAAGGAAAAGATATTAAAGGCGTTCACTATTATGATTGGTAATACTATATATGGATTCTCAAGAGCGACTATGGGGCGAGGGGGTGCCATTGCAAAGACTAGTTGTACAGTGGCTGAAAGTGACACCTTGGAACAGGTGTCGAGCCCATGAAAAAATCTCTACGTGATTGGATATGATCTAGGGAGATGGACAGATAGATAGAAGGATGAATGGATGATACATAGATAAACTGAGAGACATGTGATACCATGGACTACTATAACCCCTCCACACCCAAGCACCGCACGTCCTCCCACAACTCGGCACCCCATGTCCCCCACAATCCCATATTCTCTAAATGCTTTGGCAACACTAATTTTTATTTGGTCCTTACAATAAAGCTTCCTTGAATAGATAGACAGGAGCAGGATGGATAGATAGAAAACATGAGAAGAAGTAAATGTAGACAGGGTGATATCCTGAAGCTTCTCGCCCAAGAGTTCAATTGTAGAAAATGGAAGCAAGGCAGCGATCCGGATACGTGGTGAAAAAAAGGGGAACATTACTTGCTTCTATTTTCTAGATAGATAGATAGATAGATATGAGATAGATAGATAGATATGAGATAGATAGATAGATATGAGATAGATAGATAGATATGAGATAGATAGATAGATAGATATGAGATAGATAGATATGAGATAGATAGATAGATCTGGAGATAGCTAGCTATGAAGTAGACTAAGATATAATATAAGTTATACACAAGATAGATGGATACACATGCACACATAGAAGAAATGGTTGTACTTTTTCCATAAATCAATATATATGAGATAGATAGATATAATTTTATACACACATACATAGCAGAGTTTTCTATTCTGCACTATGCAGGTGGTCCCCGACTTACAGACGACCCCTAGTTACAGACAGACCTCTCTCCCTCCTGTGACCTCTGGTGAAGTCTCTGGATGTTACTTAAGTCCCAGACTGCACTGATCAGCTGTAAGGTGTCTGTAACAAAGCTTAATTGATCATCCTTGTTCTCATAAAAGCAAAAAAATTTTAAAACTCAAATTGTCACTGGGACAGAAAAAATTTGGACTGTATGCAAGTCTATTTTATAATTGTAACTCCAAAGTCTACATCCATGTCTATATACATCAACTTAAGAAAAAACCTAAAGAACCCATCCTATACATATCCAGGGGACTCTCTGCATAGATAACTCTACATCATTTTTACTCCAGGAACTTATGATCAAGATTTACCTAAAAACTGACTCCTCTTATTCATCCACAGACCCCTGTATACACTGCACATCACACAGCATAGACCCTCCGTACTGACACTCTCATCCAAGACCCCCATCCGACAAATCTATTGTAATAATCCAGGTGAAAACTATACGCTGTATCCCAAATACTGCCCCTGTATATACCTCCAGTGCATTATATAAGAAGTCACCGACACCCTCCGGCCACAGAGAGGAGTCTGGGTGCCCTGGGTGATACTCAGTCACATGTTCCGGATTTGACGGTTATAAAGTAGGAAGCAAAAAAAAAATAAAAATAACAAAAATAAACAAAAACAAAAGACTTCAAGTATCCAACATTCTACTCTCTACATTCCATGGAGTCTTAATATTAGGCATCTCACCGCACAGAAGGAAGGGATATAGGGAAGAGTCATTTTGCCTGTTGATGATTTGCATGTCGTACAGAAATGCAAACCCTCGCTAAGTGGCCGCTCTTCAACTCAATGCCTCTCTATATTAAAACGACACAGTTTTGGTTTACGTGACCTCGGATCCTCAAATTAAAGAGAATTAAAAAAAAAAAACGTGAAAAACTATATAAAAAGTAGAGTTTTCAGCGCCGGTTTGTTACGTGGTACCAAATGGGACGGAAGAAGTGGATTAAGGAATTACCCCCTCGAGCTACTTGTTTTACAAAAAGTCATCCAGGGGCCTACCTGAGCATCCGCTGTGTGTGTGGGTGGACCGCAGGCTCTAATTTCCTTCACCTTTTTTTCATGATTGCCCAATGACAGGTGCTGGCATTCTACAGTTTGACAGGCCGCTACACAAATAACCCGGCTTTCCTGAGAGGCCTAATGCTCCGCTAATGAACAATAAATCAAGTTTGATTACAAAGTGTCAGGCCAATCGGGGCTCTCGGTTTAAGGTTTCATTGCTGGGGAGAACACATCTCTGTTCGCAGCGCTGGAAAGCGAGAGCTCAAACCGCCGAAAACAATTCTCTCTTTTTTCAGATAAATAAAAACAAAAAAGATTTTAAAAAAAACTAAATTTGACACTGCAAACTTAAAAACAAGAACAAAAAAATTCAAAAAAGAATTTTTTTTTTTTTAATGATAAATTAATAAATAAAAAATGCTGAAAATAATAAACTATTTCCTCCTTTTTTTGTTTTGTTTAGGGAGGGTCAAAAAAAAAAGTAGAATTGTTCTACTGTATGTTCTATTACACAAAGTTCCTGCATCAGCAACAGCAGGAAACAGACACTGTAATAACCCTTTATCTCCCAGAAGCATCAAGCTGAAAATATCCTGCGGTGGCTAGAAGACACCACTAAAAGTGTCAACAGCGGCAACACTAACTGTAAGAAGTAAAACGCCATGTCAGTGTGAAGGGGAAACAAAAAAAAAAAATGTAAAAAAATTCATAAAATTATTATAAAAATAAAATGCAAAAAAATAAATAAATAAAACTGCAGCGTAGGGTATTCTATAAACCTTTGAGATCTGTCTGGTTATACACAGCCGAACATAAAGGGGAAGAGAGAGAGAAAAAAGAAAAAAAAAAAAAACACTCCAGCCAAGTTTTCAATGACTTCATTGTTGCTCTGCAAGTGGAGAAGTTAACTATTGCAATGCCAAATCCCTAGAAGCACATGGTAAAACATCAACATTCCCAAAATGCCAGCTGTCAGATACACCCACCTGCAGCGGTGGGCACATGTGCCAGCTCAATGTGGCAACACAGAGGGTACGTAAAAATAAAAAAAAAACTAAAATTAAAAAAAAAAAAAGAAACACACACCAAGTCTAGAGTTCTAACTTACCTCTCAGTCCCTTGGAGTTCCCTCCCCGGATCAAAAGAAATCTTGTTAGAAGCAGTGAAAGGAGGACGCTGCCGGCTTGACACTGAGAATTACCTCCATTTAGATCTGGTTACTAAAAGATTTGACCGACACAATTCAGCACGAAATAAAAAAAAAAGAAGAAGAAAAATCAAGCACTTCCTCTACGTCACGAGACAAACACCACCAAAAAAAAAAAAAATTCTAAGTCTTAGATGGTGTTCGACAGTCAACCAGAACGGCTCAATGCAAGAGTGGCCGACGAGCCGCCCTCAATAACAACAAGCATGGTGATCGACACCGACCAACGTCAAAAGAAAGAACAACCCCCCCTCTCCGCTACCCCGGATGAGTGAACGGACAAAACCAGGAGCTCACACACATCGTGCCGGGCACACACGTGGAATTAGAAGTGCACACGCTACCGCCGGCGTGGAAATCCGATAACAGCAGCTGATAGAAATTACAGACGTGTATCTGAGAAGTGGTCGCCCCAACGCTCAAGACTAAAGAGGTGGTGGGGGGGTCAATGAGAGGACGATAGGGAACAGAGAAGAAGAGGAGGCGGTGGTGGTGGTGGCGGAGGGGACCTTAAGGAAAAAAACTAAAAGAATCCTTAACAAAAGGAGCAGAGCTACAAGGAGCAGCGAGCGGGATTCTTGTAAGGATCCCAGGCAACTTAGTAAACAAAGCTGTGTCTCTCGAGGAGACGCCGGAGCTGCTACGGGGCTTCTCTCTACTTCTCAACAAAAACAACAACAAAAAGAGAGAGAGAGACGATCCCTGGCAAGTTTCAACCAAAGGAAGAGAAGAAAATGACAAAATCAATGGCATATTGACAAACCTGACAAACTCCATTTAGCTGCCACCACAAACAAGGGAGCCGGGGCCCGGAGAAGAGCTAATAAGCCTCGTTGTAGGGAGAGCCTTTAGTTTCCTCAGGTTGTAGACACATTGCACGGGTGGCTCATGGACTGACAACATGCAAAACCATCCTGAGAGCCACGCCTTTCCCAACCAATCACAACCAGCCTCTAAACATAATCAGTTCAAACACCCAACACAATGAGCTCTGGATTTTTTTTTTTTTGCTTTGCTTTTTTTTTTTTTTTTTTTTTTGCTTCTTTCTTCCTACTGGCGGCAGGTGAAAAAATGCATTTGTCTCTAAAGCAACTAGGGCTTAATTGCTGTTAAACCTTTGACCTGACCAGGCTTGTGGCAGCTTTCTGAAAAGGCCATCAAACGGGCACACACTCATCCTTAATCAAACATGAGAAGGGAGAAAAGAGGGGGGCACTTTTTTTCCTTTTATTATTAGGAAGGGTGGGCTACCACGAGAGTGTAGAAGTTTAACCTTTAGATAAAAAAACGGTTCAGGGGAGGGGTGGGGGGAATTAACCCTGAGACGTATGTACAGACGACATCTTTGCAGCATTGACGTAAAGCGACAACCTCAGGGAACAACACGTGAAAAACAAATTCAAGGACGACTAAATCAACGCAATTGTAATAATAATGCAAAACAATAACCACAAACGTATCGAGCGTTTTATGAGGTTCCCAAACTTAACACACACATTTAGGGATCTTCAGATTAGCGCTTGGAAACACATATGCGTTTTGGCCAAACTCCCTCCCACTTGCGTTTTGGATGCGTTTAAAAACCTGACAAAAACGCCACGTGGGAAACCGGCAGAAGGAGCCATAACTCACATGTAAAAAAAAGTTCCTGCCCTCCGAATTGCCATGATAGCTGCACGGTAGGCGGACCACCACGCGAAATAAAATAACGGACAGGATATTCCAATTTTTTACATTAAAATACAGATTGTATCCGATACATAAAAAACAAAAAAAATCCGGAAAACAAATCTGCACCGTGTATACAGGGTTTGAGAATCTCATATATTATAACAGTACTGTAATCCGTGCGTGATACGTGCCTAATGTAAAGTCTATTGTTCCCTGGTGTCAGCCAGAAGCTGCTGCTCACAGTCATGAGTCTGACACAAGCTCCAGTGTTACTGGCCCTTTAAAAAAAGCCTAGCAAAAGGGGTTAAAAGTCAGGGAGAGGAGCATCTTTGTCCCCTGGCAGAGACAAAACAGAGGGCAGGGTTACTGAACCCATCAAGTTGTAAGATTCCTCCCCCTTGTGCCCCGGAGTGGCAGGGAGGAGGCAGCGCCTCTGTGGGACGCACCTCAGGACTTGTTTGTTTGTTACAGTTGCTTGAAAACACAAACAAACAAAAACAACGTAAAACAGCGGAGAGGGGAGCGGGAACCACCCCAAGCCGGTCTCCCATATGCCGGTGCCGTCAGGGCTCCCTGCTACACACATCTACCGTGTTTGGTGTCCATCTGCTCTGCTGCTGTTGTCTGTTTGCTTTAACGACTGCTTTTTGTCAAATAACCCCCCCCAAACACGTGCGCGAAAATACTGCGCTTATTTTTCTTTTTTTTAAATAGTAGAAGGTTAACCCCTTCCCCGCTGCGACTGCAGCCGCACCGCCGCTCGCAGTGCGACCAACAAATTGCTGATGCTCCCCAAAATCTCAGCAAAAGTGTTGCACATCTGCGGCGCTGTTTATTGTGCACAAGCTTTGAAAAACGACAGCAAATTTTGAGACTGGTTCTTTAAAGTGTACGGTCACATTTTGCGCGGTGTTTCCGAGCACTGCGTCAGCGCTGAGGTCTGTGCTTCGGGCCGTTCCAATTAGCGTTTGTGGTGAAACACATGCAATTGCTTACCAACTGCATGCGTTTCATTGCAAATGCATTCGTGGCCCATTGCGTAAACGCAGTGCTAGCGGTACATGAGACTGCAACTTTAGGCCGTGGTTATTAGTTCCGCTAGTGCACAGGGGGCAGGCCTCGGCGTGATCGCATATATTCGTTTCCCGGGAAAAGCATGCGATCGATAACCCAATCACATGCGTTTCTCTGGAAACGCATATGCAAGCGGGCCGAGGCCCGCCCCCTGTGCACTAGCGTCGCGTTATGAACGCAATGCTAGCGGAGCGTGTGACAACGGCCTTAGGCTATCTGCATTGCGGGTTGTCATGATGAAAATCCACATTCAATCGCATGTTTTTCATGTGCGTTCTTCATGCTTATTTATGTATTTAGTGTTGTGCTTTTTGGGTGTTTTTTTTTTTTAATTGTGAAGCTAATTTTCGCACAGAAAAAAAATGCATCTTCTACATTGCTTTTTCCGTAACACATTCACTTTGATGCTACTGTATTACGCTGTGGATTTCCCGCAAGTAAAATCCGCAAAGTGTGCAGATTAGACTTAGACTGTCCTATCACGATGGGGCACATTTATCATCCGCGGGCTCTGAGGTCTCTGTATGATGGTGCCCCCGATCTTTCAGAAGTGGGCAGCTGTGCTGCACCATGGGGCACTTCCACACAGGCGCCGTGCGCCGGCTCATTCAGCCACGCCCCCTGCACTTCGCTCCACACCCATTTGGCGTGGAGGTGGCACAATTTACCTATTTTGAAAATCCGCTGCACAAGCCCTGATAAACGCACGTAAACCATCCACCTGTCGTGGTAGAAATCTTCAGCGGAAAACGGATTTCTGCTCCGGATTTAGAATCATGTCCATATTTTGCTGCAGATTTTGGAGTGGAAATCAACTTTCGGAGTGTCAAGGTTCAGCTCAAGTCGCTGCCGCAGCAAAGGGGCTTCACTTGAGCCGTAACATAAGTCAGACGACTTGCCACGTACTAGAATGGAAGCAGAATTTACCCCGCCGTAATTGCACCGCCATCCCGCAAGCGTCACGACGTAGACTATAAACTTTTGAAAAATTGGCACAAAATGTTCACCTTTTTTGCCGCTGCCCCTCACAGGCCGATTTCACTCGTGCCGTGGTGTCTGCCCCATAGGTGTGAACGATGCCACAAGAACCGCACGAGGTTTTAGTGTGAATTGCTGCGGTTTTGTTGTTTTATTGAGCAGAACCGCAACAATGTGTAAGAAAAACCACAAAAAAAGACAAAAACTAACCACAACATAACCAACTTTTTACTAAATAAGGACCCCAAATACATTTGTTTGATCCTAGGCTAAAGCTGACTTGAAATAGGAGATTTATCATCAAGTTTCTGAGGTAAAACTGGTTGCCCATGGAAACCAATCAGAGCTCAGCTTTCATTTTATAAACGCAGTGGGAAAATGAAAGCTGAGCCCTAATTGGTAGCCATGGGCAACTAGAACAGTTGTGCTCTAAGACGCCTTTGATAAATCTCCCCCGTATAGTCCATGAGATAGGGATTGCGGTATTTGTTGGACAGAACATTGTGACGGGACCCGGACTCATCTATCATGCGGATCATCCCTGTCCTGCCATGTGACCATGTGGCCTGTGAGGTCCTTTGGTGAGAAAGGGACAAACTCAAGGGAATCTGTCAGCAAAGGGAAAGGTTGTGGAGCACAGCAGTGTGAGGACAACCCCCCTGGACACTTGCCGAAGCTATAATCCTGGATTATAAAACCAATTTTTTACAGTCCTGCCGCTACTAAAACATATACAGAGTTATACTTGAACATCTCTAAACTGCCAGTACCTAAAACATTGCCACTTCAACGAAGAGAGCTCAGAACACAGCAGTGTGAGGAAAATCCGGAATATAAATACATTTTTCACAGTCCTACTGTTACTAATAAATAGAACAGGCTGCAGTTCAACGCAAAGTGCACAGAGCACAGCACTATGAGCACACAGGGCAATTAGCTACAATCCCGGAATATAAATCCAAACTTTACAGTCCTGCTGCTACTAACAAAATACATAAAGCTATGATTATAGTTGCTGTTGAGGAAGATAAATTATTTTTCACAGTCCTGCTGCTATTAATAACATAGTCAGCTCTTCACCAGCAATATCTGACCCTGTGTGTAATTCATATCAGAGAGCTAAGAGCGCAGCAGTGTGAGGACATGCCTCCAATGCACTTAAAGAAGCCACAATCCCAGAATATAAACCCCTATTTCACAGTCCTGCTGCTACTAACAAAATACATTAATATGATTACACATCTCTCCAGAAACAATCCTAAACAGAGCTGCTGACACATTCCCTTTGATTGTGCCTCAGTCTGAATACACTCTAATGAGGGCAAGGATTAACCTCTTCCATGCTGCAACAAACCCCGACAACATAAGAAGGGCCACACAAGGCAACAATTAACCTCTTCAACGCTGCAACAAATCAAAGCAACATAAGAAGGGCGACACAATGCAATGATTAACCTCTTCAATGCTGCAACAAATTGAGGTCACCCTCCCAGCTGCTGCTGCTGCTTTTGCTCGGGCCCGGGGTAAAAGCAGAAGTGTTTGTAATTAGAGAAGCGAGTTACAAGCTAATTAAGAATGTTACAAATTAGAAACAGTCATAGGGAAGCTGTGTACACAAACAGCCGGCTTGTAGGGCGAACGGTGCGATAAGGCAGAAAAGCCAAGGCCGCGGTGACAGATAAGGGTATGTGACACTGGGTGCTGTCCTCTAAAGTGGTTTTGCATCTCATGTATTTAATAAGAGCCGCCCCCCCTCCCCCGGCGTTACACACGTTGTTATGAATATTTAATTGCGCCAGGACTTTTGTTGAGCCGAGATCCCAGACTTGATGTTCACCGTTTGACATCAGGGAGGGTCAAATGCACAGATGCCCTATATACATAGATATGAGGATATATTTATCCCGGTACCTCTGACGACCGGCGATACATCCACAACGGCCGGGGGATCCGGGCTACCGTACTGCAAGATGGGACTTGTGATTAGTAGGGCAGTAATGTAGGGTCTATTATGGGTGCAAAACCAGGACCCCCCATGACTGGGCTGAACCCTGTGACCAATAAAATCACTGACAGATAGGGAAAGAGCGGTGACGGGTGTTAAAGGCGTTTGTTGTAGCTCCAAAGCGTTGTTTGATACTGATGACCCATAGGGTGATGCCACACATGGTGTTTTGAACCCGTTTTTGGCCCGTTTGTAAGCAGTCCGTTAAAAAACGCATCCGTTTTTTGACAGGTTTTACCACTTATCTTAATTAAAACTGGTCAAAAACGGATGCATTTTCAAAAAACGCATCAGTTTTTGGACGGACTGCTTAAAAACAGACCAAAAACGGGTTAAAAACGCCACGTGTGGCATCACCCTTAATCAGATCACGGAGGTCCAACACCCAAACCTCTCATCACTCAGCTGCCTCTAGCACCTGAACACTTGAACAGAGAGTCTATGATGGCCGTTCCTGGATATTGCAACTCATAGCCCATCCAAATGAACAGAAAAGTAGCTGCTACGGGGGATCGAGTCGTCTGTCTCCAATGTAAAGGTTCGGTGATGTAGGGTTTTCCCTGGGCTGTACGGATGTTATAACCTCTACAAGTCTGCAGTCACTTCCTACATATGGTACTAGAACCAACGTCTTGGGGAGTGGAGTCCCTTGTATCTACTTTCAATTTGCGGTTTCAGGACCTTTGGAGGACCTTGAAAGTTCCTGAAATGGCTCTTGTGTACATGTGTATTGAGAGCTGGAACAAATGTATAAGGCTTTCAAGGGTGAAGGTCCTTCTCAGTATAAAATTTGGTGGGTGGTTCAGGTGGCCATGGGCCCCCTAAAGGCTTGGGCCTTGGGCTACCACCCAAACGGCCTATTGCTCATGATCTATTGTAAAGAATGAACCAAAAATGACCAAAAAAATCCCCTTTAATAAGTCACTGGAGTCCCACCCCTATCTTATGGCTTGATTGTCTTAACACTTGGGGTTTGAAGTTAAAAGTTTTAAAATAATTGACTTTGATATTGCCCCTAAAGTCGTTCTCTCGAAGTCACATCCATAGATCTTGGATGAGTTTAGTTCAGTAGAACCATGGGGGTTTTGGACTCCTGATGTGATTACATATTGTACACAGCGCTGCTTCATATGTGGCCGCTATAAAATCCATTGCTATTGCCGGGATTACAGGGCTCTGCTCATGCTCCTGCCATGGTTTCACTTCCACAACAAACAACCGGCTAAATTGAATTAGGAAAGAGTAACAGGAGGTCTACAAGGAGCTCCCGGTGCTCCGCTCCCGTATTATGTTGCACAAAAATTTTCACCTTCTAATTGGTAAATTATTTGACAAAGAAGTCAATGACAAATCTTGTAAGACAATGGGCGGGCGACAGAGGTTCCTTTGGCACATAGGATAAAGTTATTCCGGAGGAAACCCCTTCCTTATCCTTAGAAGCCTGGGAGTTGGGTTGTCTTCGGCTGGACCTCTGGGACTCATTCATGGCGAGTAGGTGCTCTGGTGGGCCAGTCCAACATTGGCAGGAGTAGACGAAGTCCTTAGGGTGTCCATTCACATTAGATGACTGAATGATTTTATTGGGGGGGGGGGTTGGACAATTAACTGATGTTTGTAGGGGCCTCACGACTCTCCCCAAGCAGTGCTCAGAAGGATCGGACATGTCAAATTATACGTGATCAATCTATTTGGTTAGCTGCCAGCACTGCTTGACCTGATTTAAGCCACCTGCATGCTTGGTCAAGCCGATGTGTGTGCATTTGGGATGGGCATGGAAGAATATCTTTCTGTCATAGAACAGTTACTAAAGGCACACAATCTTAGAGAAAAGCCAGACGTAAGCAGGAGCGTAACTTAAAAACTTCATGGTCCAAAGTACAAATCTTCAACATGGCCTCTAACTTGTACCAGAAGGGCCTTTGGTCACCCTTAGGGTCCAGTGTCGGGAGTGACTCTACCCTCTACTGTAGGTAACGCTTACGTGCAATACCAAACATGTCCAGTAGACTAGGGTGGCGCTGTTTCCAGTGAAAATTCAGACTCTTCCAATTTCAGTAAAGGAGTTATAAACTCAGCCTGCCCTTCAACCTGGATGAGTTCATGTCAATCTCGTGAACATCCACTATCCTGCTGTATATGGAGGGGAGGAATATCTTCATCCTGCCCCTTTATCTGGAAGACATTTATCTGTTTTCCTAGGAAAAGCTTGACTTTTTGACTGAATTAGCCTGCACTCCGCTAATTAATTGATATAAAAGGCTTGTTTTACAACAATTAATGAACCGGACTCGGGTTAAGCCAACGACTACGGAGGTGGGGAATATGGGAGCGAATGGAGGGCTCCCGGGTGACGTGGGTTACATTATATCACTCAGCTGCAACAACATATTCCACAAGTGGAAGGATTCACTACATCAACAGGCAAAGTTGCACCCAAGAGCTTACAATCTAAGCTTCCGTATAGCCATGACTTCTTTGCTTAATGATTTGATCAATTTTAATTTAATCAATTTGATCAATTTACTCCAGTACACGACTCAAATCAAAGTCAATGTATTCTACAATAGCGCCACTATTGTCCACAGGCTGTGTCTGGTATTGCAGCTCAGACTCAATTGTTTTACAATACAATAGTGTTACAGACCATTGGTAAGAGTTGGCGCCTTTCTTAGAATTTTTTTTTTATCTTGCCCTAGCTAAGAGCTTTTTTCTTCCAAAAACCGTATCAATTTTGTCCTGGTATTGCAGCTACAACAACAGCACCACTCATGTGAATAGGTAATACCTGGTATTGCAGCATAGACCCATTTTGCAGAAACAGCACCACACTAGTCAGTGGCTATTTCCGGTATTGTCGGTATACCCGACACAACTATAGTGTATTTTTTATTTAATATCAAAATCTAGAATTTTGGCATATTGGGGGTTACATGGTATCAGGTGGGTGACTTGCCCTTAGTGCTGACACCATTCTGGGCATATGCAATGTTGGGAATTTGTTCCTTCCGGGTTGTAACCTACGAGTCTACACGTCCCCTTCAGTTCAAGATGTCACTGGATCCTCGGTGCGCGGCCCTTCCCCCCCTGACAAAACATCTGCTACGGCTCATTAACATATTAATACTTAAAGACACAAGCTGAACCCCCGACTAAAATTAGAGCTTCCCCTCCCGATAAAGACCAACACGAGCAAATTTTTATATATCTCTTAAAAAAAAAAACAACCCCCACAAACTCTAGAACTCTAAAAAATTACAAAAAGGATACAAAAAGAATCTTCCAAATTCTTCTGGTCCCCAAAACAAGTAGAATTCTTTAGATTTAGCCAAAAAAAGGGTTGAGTTTTTGTTTCAGTTTTTTTTTTTGTGCACAGTAGAGTTAAGAGCAGGATAATTACTATTCGGGAACATGGAGGCTGATGATTGAAATAATTAATCAGAGTCGTACCGAACAAATTAGCGAGTGCGGCTGAACCCGTTTAATGTCGCAATGCTCTGCGGAGCGATGGGACAGGTCTCTGAAGCTCAAAAAATCAGGGAGAACAAAGGAAGAGTTGTAAGAATTTTGTCATTCGCTGCCGAGTGCGTTCTTAATGTTTAACGTGGCGCTCACCGGGTGTTTTTTAATTTTTTTAATTTCCGAGATTTATTAATTTTTTTTTGGCTCTAAACGTGTATGAATGTCTGGTTGGTTCCGGTTCTGTAGTGTGGAGTGTCTAGGTGACCATATTCTGAAGGTTATTCCCAGGAGGTGCACTGGACTTTGTATGCAAAAATGTAAAAAATTTGTTTTGTTTTGGGTTTTTTGATCCTTTTCATTTACTGTACCTTGTACAAAATGCTGCTACTCCATAGCTGTAATACCGCATGCATCCTGATGAAAGGGGTGGTGCTGTTGTTAGATTGAAAAATCTCTATTTTTGTTAATCATTTTTTGAATAAATCTCATTCTCGCCCATGTGGTCACTCGTGATATATGGGGCCTTTCATAGTACAAAATATGGAAAACCTCTTTAGTTTGCCGCATTGGTCCCGATCATTTTGGTGTTAAAATTTCTTAAATCTGTCCACCCATTCAAAATATATGGCCCATGAAAGTTTAGCCTTTACTAGTCAAGGAGGTGGCGACCTTCTAGTTTCTCTTGAGAGAATAGTCTCTGTGGGATTCCCCTATGAATCCTTATTGGACTGTGCTTAGACACGCCCCCAAATGCTAACACCCAGTTGCCAATTTGCTTACAAATGTCTCGGTAAATTATTTGGACACCATAGAGAACATACTCTAGAATTATTAGACATGTTGAGTGATGAGCGTAGAATAATTTAGGTCGGGTCCCGGCAGTCCCAAAGACGGATCACCAATCGTAGGAAGGGGATCAGGGGGATTTGTGGCCTTTTCATTGCCTGTTCCCTCTGAGAAGAGTTTTTGGTGAGACAACCCCTTTAAGGTAGAGCTTCCATCCATTTGTGCAGATGTGACTATGCGTGGGCAGCGAGCTCTCAGCCGAAAACAGAAACTGGGACTTGCTTGTTCTCATCCTACGTTGGGTCCCAGCTGCCACCATAGTCACTTTCATGACGTACCTGAGCTGACATCTCCCTATCTGGAAACCCCCTTGAAAATGCAATCTATAGTTTAATCAATGCTTTTTTGTGGTGTCTGGGGTCATTTTTTTTATTCTTGCGTTGTGACAGGGGCAGCTCTAAATTTTTGTGGGAATATTATAGCCCCTACAAGTCTGGAATCACTTCCTACATCTGGTACTAGAATCAGCTTCCTGGCTAATGGAGGATGTGTCCCTTCCACCTGCTTTCAATCTGTGGTTTCGGGACCTTTGGAGGACCTTCAAAGGTCCTGAAATGGCTCTTGTGTATTGAATGGGATTTCATGGGTGAAGGCCCTTCTCTATATAAAATTTGGTGGGTGGTTTGGGTAGCCATGAGCTCCCTTGAAGGCTTGGACCTCCCAAACCGCCTATATTTTGATTGACTACTGGGTGCACGGTCAAAGTTTACACCGATCTTAGGTGACAGAAAGCCCCGTCCAAGACCGTTTTGCAGACGAGAAATAAGTATTTAAAAAAGAATTTGCACTACTTAAAAAAACAAATGATCCCAGACCTCCCCTTTAAATTTTAGAGACTTTGGAAGAAGCCTTGAATGCACGCGCGCACACAAAAGCAAACTCTGCAAGAGTATTGGCAGAAGAACACCGCCATATATTACCCTGAAAACATACCGCTCGTAATACCCAATGATTGCAGCGTATCAATTAAAAAACACCAGCAAAGAGCAGCTAATGCGCGGTGAAATACGGCAGCCATAAAGAGCATCAATCTTCTATATTGCTCTTTTTTACACTGCATAAACCCAGCCAAGGTGTCTTCTTCACCGGAGGAGCCTGGAACGCAGTGCAAGCAATCTGGAGGAGAGAGGACGGAGCCTGAGCCAGAGAGAAAAACCTGTATTACAGTTGGGAATTGTCCAGGGTTTTTACGGACTATCCCTGGAAAGCAAATTGGCACCAATTCAATAAAACACCTACTTAGCTGCAAAGGGCCACTGTTCTCGTTTCAATAGTCCCCGAGGTCTGCTGTGATATATGTACATACGGTTCTCTGCACGACCCAAAGGTTTTCTTTTTCCCGGGGCACTAAGAAAATACACGTCCTCGGCTCACATTTATGTGACAATCTGAGGCCGGGTGACACAGAAAAAACACGGCGGAGAGTAATCTGCAGAGGGATACGCTGCTTTTATAAGCTCAAGATAAATATTGCATTTGGACTCCACTTCCGAGTCTGCCGGCTGTGGAGCCGGTGGGGCTAAACTTAGACAGCTGCCATGTGGCCATGGAGGTGCCGGATCGGGAAGGGACAAAAAATTATTATGTGACGCTTAAGAGCATGAAACAAGGGTAAAATAAGGTCTGGCAAAGGCAA
This sequence comes from Engystomops pustulosus, assembly GCA_019512145.1. NCBI lineage: Eukaryota > Metazoa > Chordata > Amphibia > Anura > Leptodactylidae > Engystomops > Engystomops pustulosus. The sequence goes on from CM033649.1 coordinate 89,416,699, forward strand.
AGCTCAACAATGGAGCGACTCTAGGTCTCTGTATTCTACATGGAGGCTTTTTTTCAGATGCTTTTTTTTTTATTTGTGGGCAAAATTACCATACAGTTTTTTTTTTTAGCAATATGATGGCAAGTAGTAGAATCATTTTCATATGGATTTGTAATATAGTGCTATATACAAAGGTAGAACCTACAGAAGTCTTCCCCTCTTTGACAAAATCAACCATGAGATATGGATTTGACCTAAGGATCATTTAAGTTTCTGGTCATTCATAAGGAGGAATTTACACTTTCAATAGCCAAACATCTGTTCTGTATATCTGAATAGTTTTTTTTTGTGTCCGAAGTCAGTGGAACAGTATAGTATTCAGCATTCGGATGGGGTTACAATCAATCTAGGAGCCCAAAGTTCATCAGTCTCTAGGAAATAATCTCGAGTAGCCTCCAAGTTGGGTTGTCTTCTGCTGGATTTCTTGGGCTCAATGTTGGGTTACTACCGGGCCCACTGGAGGATTCTCAGGTCCAGCATCAGAGAGGATCTATGACCAATCTATGGGTACTCCTTGCTCACATGGGGGACATTTAATGGGGCTTGTACTTCAGTTTTCTGATTTCCAAGGGAACTTAATCATACCCTAACCCATGATAAATGTCCCCAATGGAGCCTATGGGGCACATAGCATGTGATGCTGGCCCTTCCCCTGGCACTATCTGGATCTGATAAATCTGGGCGGCCGGTTTTGCAGAGCATTGATGCGTTGTGCTGCCAGAGCTCTTCTATGCAGGTCTGACCGGGTGTAGAATAGGGCCATAGCCTACGCCTATAGGCAGGTGTGGGGCAGCACAGCTCAACACCACCACATCTACACCCAACTGGCGCAAAGGGGTTGTGGTCACAATTCCCGGCCTCTGTCTTGTAATTGCGTCTATTACATGATGTCTAAAGCAGCTTCTCCTGATCGGTGTACATTTTGCTTGTACAACACAATTTCTTTTCATTGAAAATTTTTAGAAATTTATAATAAAAGAAAAAAAAAGTTACGGGGCAATGCTAGAAAACGGCCCGGTATGACCCTTAGCAGGTCGGTTGTCTGAAGCGTCTCTCACATAAGGAAAAACCCCGTTGTAATCTCTGCTTCATCCCCAACAATGAGAAGTGTTGAAAAGGTCTCTCGTAGAAATGGATGAAAGCTCCGAGCGATTCCTCTAAACCTCTTCATCAATGAGCACTTAGAGTGACAATCACAGCAAATGGAGAGAATGTACAAAAACATCTACAAGTGGCGGGCGGGGAAGACACGTTTTTGTAAATTATCTCGAAATGTATCTGTGTTTGTTGTCGCTTTGTCCTCGGTTACCTGAAGTCACTGCTTCTTAAAGGCAACTTATCACCTTTTTCGTAACTAAAGCAGATCCCGTATTCTTCCATCTTGCCTGATCGGTTGTAATCAGCATTCAGGGCGCTTTACACATAGATACTTATAGTTTACAGATGCGTTGTTGATATTTGTTGCATGGTGTTGTGAGCATGCTCTGTGACCTGGGCTGGGGAAGAGGTAAACTGTGATCGTCACCTATTGTGAATGGTGTGATCCTGTGTTATCTGTACACAGGTGTTACTACGTGACATTGTAATCCTGACTGTGAGTATAATGAGATGACTGCTGAAAAGTGATCTCTACAAGAGAGGAAGTGTCAGTATATAGTGAGGGTTAGGCTAGCACTGAGAAATGTGTCTTTTCCCCGTTGTAGGGGCCTACCAGAACCTATGATGAGCAATGGTTACATAGTCTTAGTGTTTTGCTCTGGGTGGTCCCATCCCCCTGCTTTTCCATTACATGGAACTACAATAGTCAGGAACATATTTAGGGGGATTTATCTTGGCTTGTGCACCGGAAAACAAGATTACAAAACGTGATTTAGAGTCTCAGAGTCAGGAATTGTGACTACTCCATCTTCTACGCCGGTTGGCCAGGAAGGTGGTGTGCTGGGCTGTACAGTGGGCCGGCATTGAATGTTCATGCCCTGCGTCTGCACACTGCCTATAGCTTGTGCCCGATCAGGCGCAGGATAGGCAACAATCCTCTGCCCGGTCAGACCTGTCATTGAAGTGGCCCACCGACACAGGGCAATGCAGCTGCCCACTAGGATTTATCAGGAAGCTGGGGCAGGGGCCAGGGGCACCATCATATTATCATGATAAATATGCACCATAGTATTTTGGTAGCCCAAAGCACATATTGGGGGGCTCTCCTAATGCACGGCTCTGTTCCTGCTCTGCCATAGCTAAAAATTGTATTGGCATCCTGGGGATATATATACAGTTGTATCAGTTGCCTTTTAAACAACCAGTCCAAGATAACTGGATCCATACTGAAGCCCGAGCCCAAGCAACTGCATAGATTGCATTATGGGTAAATTGAGCCCTAGTCCTGTAAAAAGGAACTGGCCCCAATGGGGAAAGCAAACCCAATGGTCTTGGTGGTAAACCATGCATCATATGTGGGTCCATTTTGACCTCTGATATGGTAAACCCTTCTGCTGTGTATGTTACTGGACATAAGACTATAGACCCAAGAATTATTTTGGCCAATCATAAGCAAAAAGATTGGGAATGTATATTGTAACCTTTGAGTCACCGGCTTAACACAATGTATAAAGAGATCCCAATGTAATCAAAGTATAACATAGATACACAAGGTTGAAAGCAAGTGGTCCGATGGTGGGGGGCGGTCTACCCAAGTGGCCCTTGTGAAGTGAGGAATTCCATGTAACATTCCTCCCGGATTCTGTGCTCTAGAACCCGACCATAGGATAAGTGCCTCTCCTCATCATGAAAGTTTATTTGCTAATTCTTGTGAAAATTAAATAATCACAGCAATCGCAGAACAATGTCCCGACTGTGAGCAATGGCGCAAACAAGATTTTATCGCCAGCGCCTCGGCTTTGATGGCCGACTGTAATGAAAGCAAATAGGAAAATGAAATATTTGCTGAACGTTGATTGCAGCGTTTGTCTCCTGCTCGGCTTTATTACTGTAGTTTTCTGTTTATTCGCCTGTTTTTGTTGTCTGCTCCTTATGAGACATTCTGTGGTTTAGCAGCCAGTCACAACAGGATATCTGCGAATCACAAAATGTATGAGAGGAGAGAAGCATCAAGGAGGGCAGAGGCGCTGGAGGTATGTGAGAAATTATAGATAGATATGAGATAGATAGATAGATAGATATGAGATAGATAGATAGATAGATAGATAGATAGATAGATATGAGATAGATAGATAGATAGATAGATATATAGATATGAGATAGATAGATAGATAGATAGATATGAGATAGATAGATAGATAGATAGATAGATATGAGATATATAGATATGAGATAGATAGATAGATATGAGATAGATAGATAGATATGAGATAGATAGATAGATAGATAGATAGATAGATAGATAGATAGATAACTATATGAGATAGATAGTGCAAAACATAGAAACTAATGATCAGGTCAGTGGTAGGGCTTGTAAGCCTTAAATAGGCCAGGAATTCTGCCTACTACCCCGCTTACGTCACCTCCATGCCAAGTTGGCGTAAAGGGGGGCATATCCATCAGCAGAATTAGGTGGTGTGTTCCTGACCCACGTCTGTGCATAATCTATAACCTGCGTCTGTTCAGGTGCAGGGTATAGAACAATTCTACCCCGATGTAGCACAGGACGCCGGAGCCTCCTCATAAATCTGGCGCAGCAGAGGGGCAAGGAGAATATCGTACGCTGGTGACGCATTTAGCGACATCAGATGACACTTGTGCCCTCAGGTTCCCATAGAGATCACAGCAGATCATTGGGTTTTCCAGATTGTTTTTGGGTTCTCATGTAATGAGAAGGATTTTGTGACATCAGTGTTGACATTGTAGTGTATGAAGAATCTCCTACGCAGAGGGAGATCTCAGATTGTCCGTGATCAAGAAAAACAAGCAAAGCAAAAAAAAAAAAAAGACATAATTTCTCTCATCTTCCGCTCTCTTCATCCGATGGAGGGGATATTTACAGGCTCGAGTCTAAATAACCGAGCCTCCCGCGAGGTGGGAAAGTGGTTCCAGCAATCTTTCTATCTAACACCACTAGTGTATTCAATTTTCGGCTAACAGGTCTGTGTGTAGGGGAGTGGGGTGCGTCGTCTTGACTTACGGAGTACACGCGTTCCATCGATTCCACAGCAATTTACAAAAAAAAAAAAATGTTTCGTTAAAGCGTCACCCTGCAGATGTATACAGCATCTAAAAGTATCGAACCAAACAGGTCAAGGGGCTGATACTAACACGAGAATCTCACTAACCGGAAAATCAATGCTTCTCTTTCAGCGGCGGAATGCCATCTATTCCATCACATGCTGTAAACATGTAAAAAAAAATCCTAAAAGTAAAAAAACAACATCTAATCAATAGTGACTACAGAAAAGAAATTGGAGCGACAGGGAGAGCTGACATAGGGCGTAGTGTAGACCCAGGGAGGGGGTGGTAGAAATATGCAACATTTATTTTTATTGTATGATTTTTCGGGGGGCTAAATTTTGGGGTTTGGAGCCAAAGATATGAGAAGAAACAACTCTACATTGTATTTACCTACACAGATCCCCATTTGCCCCCTTTCCATAGTGTTGGCATTTCATGAGTGGGGGTCGATTGGTGGCCCCCAAATCTGTCATCAATATGATCACGGCATCACTACATAGGGCCAGGAACCAGTCCATTCTTAATAGGGTTCTGCCAATGGGGTTCTTGGGACCAACCGAAAAGTCATTTTGGAGACCAAACCAACTCCTAGGAAATAGACACAAGTAGCCACCAAATTAGGTCGTCTTCTGTTGGACCAGTATTGGGTTAGGGTCTTGGCACACTGGAGGTACTCTGATACCTCAATTGTTCAGTCGGACACTGGGTTGTGCCATAAATAATCCCCCTCATACAAATGAAGACCAACTGTTGGGACCCCCATCAGTTGATAGAAAATAAAGTCTTTTGAAGGGCCCTCCATTTACTTCTCTAGGGCACAACCCCTTTAAGGGGACAGCACAGTGGACATTTTGAAATTTGTTTTTTGGTCACCTAGACCTGACCCTGCCTCCGAAGCCCCTGTTACCTTCCAACTCTTCACAACTTCACCCCAATGAAATTCTGTAACAGAACCCCCAAATTATCACAACTACTGTCTTTGTGCCCCATCAAATGCCAGGTCAAATATTGTCACCTGGTCTGTATTTTTACTGTCAGGGATTGCTATTTTTAGTTGTGCATATGGGGTCCTATAGCCCGTCTCTATTGTAGGTTGCACAGGGCTCAAGTGTATGATAAAACCTGGACCCTTACTCATAGATCCAGGCACCATGACTGTGGTAATCTCCTTATATTTGGTATCCATGGTCTCCTTCCTCGTAAAATAATTTTTTATAATTATGTTAATGAGCTATAAGGGCTCTGGGGTTGTTACCAAAGCCCATTTGTGCTGTAGCTTGATTTCAGCACAAGGTTGGAGGTGAGAAGTGCTCCTTCACAGTGTAACAGCCTGTGAAGCTACAACTCGGTGGAGCTCTGGTAGCCTTCTGGCTCATTTGCATATATACTGACCTCACATTCTTGCAAACTCCACCCCCAAACTGCAACAACACCCCTTTTATTCAAAATTTGCATAGCTCCAATACTCTGCTCATAGTTAGACTTTAAGAATAGTTTTTCCACAGTTACTGCATTGTGCACAGATTGCACTCGGTGAAAGGCATGTCCACATTATACGCCCACATACACATTACTTGTAACCAATATAAACTTCCCCTCTAAAGATTTCCATTCATTACAAATAAGGGAGCAGTCAAGCAGAACTCCAGCTATAAAAACCTCACAAGACATACAATTTTAAAATAATAAATTTAGTATTTTCTAATGGTACAACCTCGAGGCCCAACCCTACAAAAGCTCCGAACAAATAACTGGAAATAAAAGTTTCGAAAGTTTTTGTTGGCGGGAGCAGATACCTGACTTTATTACGACACCAGCGCCGTCTGCTTTCGATCAGGATAATGTAACACCACAACGGGGCACCGGGCTGGACGATGTAGGTTACGTCCTGAACACTAGTCAACGACGGTAACGCAACGAGAAAGCTGCTGCCAATGGTATTTAGACTCATCGAGGGGCACAGATGGAAATCCAATGCTTGAGTAGACCTTGTAGAGTGAATGTCACCCAAGAAAGTGGCAGGTTGTGTCGGGAGTATCTACCGGTGCCCCCCCCCTACATGTCCTACCGGTACGTTCCGACTCCATCTAGACACCAGTAGCATGGTGGCGAGCGGCTGCCTTTATTATCATCATTTTTATAGCGAGACTGTCTAAGCCCAAGATGTAGATTTCCCAATTAGTCTCCGGTTAAACATCTGTTGCTAGAAGTCATTTAACATTCGTTATTCGAGCAAAGCGCAATTTGATTTGGGTGTCTGAAATAAAGCCAGAGTCTGCAAAAATAATAGCTCAATTATATCGGGTTGTGCTTGCGAGATTTTTTTTTTTTTTCTTTATTTGGCATGATAGACATAATCAGATGTAGAAATTTCTCCCAGAGACAGCCCCTTGCTCTACGCTTTATAAGAGCATATGGACGTGAGCCCAACCACCACCCCCCCTTGGGAAGCCACAATGAAGAGCTGCTCAAGAGGAGCGACTCTCACTACGTTGGAATTTATGACACATTAATTCCTTTGACTACCTGCAAAATTTTGACCCAAATAAAGGGACAATTTAAGCTCCACCCAAAAAAATATGCAAATATATATTAGCCACACCTACTTCAAGTATACATCAAGATGTTATCAATGGCTATGCATCACTACTGCTGACTACGACTACATGAACCATCACAGTCATACTTTATGGCAAACTGTCTCCTTGGCCCTGTTCGTACACAGGAAAAAAATTCAGAGCATCACATCCAATGAGAACCCAAAACCTACGGTTCAAACAAACTGAAAAATTCATAAATGTTAAAAAGTTTAGTGCATTTTTTAACATTCTTTATTTTTTATGTATATTCTACACCACATAAACTGTAAATTATTTCAATCCAGCAATGGCAGAAATTTATACCTGCTAAATTAAAAAACAAAAACAAAGGATAAAAAGCCTACTATGAAATTTTTTTTAAAAATCATGTACTATCACTTTATTATTATATCATGTGAGTTTACTCATTTTGTTCCTCATTATTTTTCAGTAAAATCTCTCAATTATTGGATGTCAAACAAACCAGGCAGGTCCTACAAAATATATAGGGGGTCATTTACTAAGGACCCAATCCGCGTTTTCCCGACGTGTTACCCGAATATTTCCGATTTGCACCGATTTTCTCTGTATTGCCCCGGGATTTTGGTGCACGCGATCGGATTGTGCCGCATTGGCGCCGGAATGCACGCGACGGAAATCGGGGGGCGTGGCCGAACGAAAACCAGACGGATTCGGAAAAACCGCCGCATTTTTTTAAAAAAAAATGTGTCGCGGGACTCACACTTACCTTCACCAGATATAGGCTCGTGCATTCCGGCGGACCTCGGGGAACTTCAGCGCAGCAGCGACATCTGGTGGACGGCGGAGGAACTACCTTAGTGAATCGCCGGAAGACCCGAATCCACCACACAGAACGTGCCGCTGGATCGCGAATGGACCGGGTAAGTAAATCTGCCCCATAATAGTACTAATAGAATCATAATCTCTGACTATCACTTTGATTTTGGATCATGTACATTTGATAGCAGGTTATCCGTGCTATCCCTATGCTTTTGGTCCATATTACTTTCTCTGTGCTGGAACCTGGTGTTCAATTTAGAATTTAATAATGATAATCATTCCTATATTTATATAGTGCACACAGATTACGCAGCGCTGCACAGAGTTTGCCAATTCAGTCCCTGTCCTCAATGGACCAGTATGTTTTGGAGTGTGGGAGGAAACCGGAGGAAACCGAAGGACCCAGAGGAAACCCACGCAAACACGGAGAGACCATACAAACTCTTTGCAGATGTTGACTGCAAGGCTGTAATGCTAACCACTAAGCCCCCGTACTGCCCTAATTTCTGGATTATCAGATGATGTGAAAGAAGACCTGCAGGACCTACAGATAATACAATACCTATATAACCACATTTTATCAAGTCTGAATAATATGAACCCAGTGGATTGTCCCTACTCAGTCTACTTCTCTAGGTCCACATTACTTCTGCTGTGCTTGAACCCGGTGTTCAATTTTGAATATCTGGATTATCAGATGATGTCAAGTAGGACCTGCCTGCAGGTCCTACTTACAATACAATACCAATGTAACCATATTTGACCAAATTTAAACTATATGAGCTTATTGCTTTGTCCCTACTCGGTCTACATCTCTTGGTCCACAACATTTGCCTTGTGCTGGAAAATGGATCAATGGATGATGGACGAAATCCATCTGGACCTGCAGGTCCTACAGATAATACAAGACCCATATAACCATATTTTATCACGTCTGAATAATGTGAGCCCAGTGGATTGTCCCTACTTAGTCTACTTCTCTAGGTCCACATTACTTCTGCTGTGCTAGAACCCGGTGTTCAATATTAAATATCTGGATTATCAGGTGATGTAAAGTAGGACCTGCCTGCAGGTCCTACTTACAATACAATACCAATGTAACCATATTTGACCAAATTGAAATTATATGTGAACTCTAGTGAGTTGTCTACTTCTCTTGGTCCACAATATTTGCCTTGTGCTGGAGAATTTCTGGATGAATGGATGATGGACGAAATCCATCTGGACCTGCAGGTCCTACAGATAATATAATACTATTATAATACATAATGACAATGTCCCTTGGGGCATATGAGTCAAGTTTTCAGCTCGGGGGAATATTACAAAGTGCCCCCAGTCTATGGAAATTCCACCCCAGTAAAATCCGGACTGTCTGGAAATAGCGGGAGTTGACTTCACCAGCAACGGAATGATCCCAAATCTGTTTCTAATACATACCCAACACATAATTTTTTACAACATGACAAGGAAAACAAACTTAATAAAAGGTTCCTGATCTTCTGTTACTCAGGCACACCAGATCATGATATGTTTATAATTTTTGGCCTATGATATCACTAATGTAACAACGGCTGGCTGATAGAAAAACAGTTCCCTAGGTATGACATCACCTCGCCGCGGCCCTAATTGTACAAAACATTGAGAGCTAAAATATCTTCCACACTTCACGTTAACAAGCACAAGGTTTTATTTATTTTTTAAGAGCGTTTGGAGAATGGACTCGTTTTTCCTATTTTACTTCTGATGTTGGAATTTCCACCTAGGTCCATGTTTTTTAAATTGAACGAATTTGAGATCCGTCCTCCGTTCCTATGTGTGTGTTGCCCCTGGGCCCCAGGATGAAAAATCCTAACAACTCCTCCGTCAATCACTACATTACAAATAAGATTTTCTTCTTAAAGGGGAAACCGTTATGATAAATATTCAATCTAAGCTGAAGAATGTTATAGAGCAAGAAGACCAGAGCAAATTGTTCACAGTGTCCTTTCTGCCTACAGTGTGTGGAAAAAAATGAGTGGAGCTGAGAAAATTATAGTGTCCTATCTGCAGGCAGCATGTTATAGAGCAGGAGGAGCGGAGCAGATTGTACGTAGTGTCCTATCTGCAGGCACTATGTTATAGAGCAGGAGGAGCTGAGCAGATTGTACGTAGTGTCCTATCTGCAGGCAGCATGTTATAGAGCAGGAGGAGCTGAGCAGATTGTACATAGTGTCCTATCTGCAGGGAGCATGTTATAGAGCAGGAGGAGCGGAGCAGATTGTACATAGTGTCCTATCTGCAGGAAGCATGTTATAGAGCAGGAGGAGCTGAGAAGATTGTACATAGTGCCCTATCTGCAGGCAGCATGTTATAGAGCAGGAGGAGCTGAGCAGATTGTACGTAGTGTCCTATCTGCAGGCACTATGTTATAGAGCAGGAGGAGCTGAGCAGATTGTACGTAGTGTCCTATCTGCAGGCAGCATGTTATAGAGCAGGAGGAGCTGAGCAGATTGTACATAGTGTCCTATCTGCAGGCAGCATGTTATAGAGCAGGAGGAGATGAGCAGATTGTACATAGTGTCCTATCTGCAGGCAGCATGTTATAGAGCAGGAGGAGCTGAGCACATTATTAATAGTGTCCTCTCTGAACCCAGCATGATATAGAGCAAATTCTTGTATGTGCAAACTGCTTGCACATGTATTTGAGAAGTGTCCACATCACATGAACTCATTTGTGTTGCGGCTGCACTATTCTCCACGCGGTACAAATTTCTCTACTTAAAGGGGCGTTCCGATGCTCAGTCCAACTGTCAACCACATTTATCATCCTGAATCTGGCGCCCCCTGCACACTGCACGGGCAAACTGCACCATGTCCATTTTGTACTGTACTTGATAGATGTGCCCCAGTGTCTACGCCGATTCTAGAATTGTTTGCCGGCTCACAATGTATCCTGTGGCACCTGAGGCGCATGGTTTCATCATACGGTGGCCCACAAAGTGCCAATGTATCTGCTTAACACTGGGTGATTTGGGTTAGAATTGGCCACAAAAAATGGACCAAATTCCAATGGGTTCTGTATTGGAGAACTAAGCAAATTATTTTGTACATCCAAGGAAAACTGAGCAAAGTATTCTGATCCGAGCTGAACTCAACAGACAACCAGGTTCCAGATGAATGATCCAATGGTTCCGTTCCACATTGTAGGAAATATGGAACTCAATTTAATCTGGAGTGGGGCCATTGGATCTAATCATCTGAGATCTGGTTGTCTGTCTACACAAGGGGTTAAGCTTGGATCAAAATACTGTGGATGAATCTGAATTTTGGGAATTTTCCTGGGACTTTCGCAGAATTTGGTTTTTACACTCTCTTATGTAAGAGGCCTCCTGTAGCCCCAATATGACAGGATGATCTTGTGATATTAGTGGATATCTCAGACATGGCAACCAGTTGGGTTGTGCCTTGGACAACCCAAATTCAGTAACATGGTATAACCCCCAAAATTCATGGCATGAATGTGAGTCCAAGTCAACCAATGGAGAAAAGCATCAAAACCACCATTAGATTGTGGGGGTCATTTACTAAGGGCCCGAATAGCATTTTTACATCGGGTTACCCGAATTTTACCGATTTGCGCCGATTTTCCCTGAATTGACCCGGGATTTTGGAGCACACGATAGGATTGTGGCACATCGCCGCCAGCATGCATGTGACGGAAATCGGGGGGCATGGCCGTTGGAAAACCCGACGGATTCGGAGAAACCGCCGTATTTTTTAAAAAATATGTGTCGCTGGACACGCGCTTACTTGCACCCGGCCCGGCTTGGTGTACTCCAGTAAACTCTGACGGACTTCAGCGCAGCAGCGACACCTAGTGGACATCGGGGGAACTACCTTAGTGAATCGCCGAAAGACCCGATTGCTCCAAAGAGAACGCGCCGCTGGATCGCGAATGGACCGGGTAAGTAAATCTGCCCCATTGTGTAATATTCCTAAAAGAATATCTACCACCAGGATAAAGGATTGTAAACCAAGAACACTTACATACTGATGAGTGTCCCTTTGACAGGTTTGACAGGATGTGCTCTTCTTTTATCTCCTTATGCCCTTGTTTTTCCCCAAAAAAGGCTTCAAAATTATGCAAATGAGCCTGAGAGGCTCTGAGTTCCATAGCCGATAATTAAGCCCCGAGTCCCTTGGGCTCATTTTTCCATAAAAACTGGGGGATTAGAAGATAAAAGAAGAGCAGATTCTACCAGAGGGGGCGAACACCAGTATGTCAGCATGCTTGGTTTACAATCCTTCATCCTGGTGGTAGATTTCCTTTAACCATCACCATCACTCCCGTTTTAATTGCGTTTGCACCAACTGCTGTTATTGTAGGTTTCAGGAAATTTTCTAAGCCCTGGAACGACTCCAATCCTGTTCTCTAATGAGTTGCAGGCCGGAGCATTCTGCGTGCATATGTCACGCCTGTGCCACGGAGTATTAAAAAAGCGAAAGAAAAAAGGGAACGTGGAGTGAAAAAAACCCACAGTAGTTCAAAAAATGCTCTGCTTTCTCAAATCGACAGAGAACCGACCTCTGCACTTCATCAGAAATTCCTGTCGACTTACCAAATTAAAAAAACGAGGCGGCTTTTATCACCCACAGCGCCCCTCATATGGAAGCGTGCACGGCACTACATCACTTGACCCCGGCGTGCCCCGTCTTCAGCCGCAGATGACTCGTACGGAGACAGATCCTCAAATCAATTAAACATGTGAACAAAAAACTCAACGTTTCAAAAAGAAATTCAAAAATACAAAAAAAATTAAAATTTTTATAAATTCTCGTTAGTAGTCGAATCTATTAAAGAGGGGGTTAAAGGGGGTGAAATCTAGACAGGACTATTTCACAATGTCACATATTTTCAGCCTTAGACAGGGTGCACTTAGGTCATCGGGGGTGTCATTTCCTCCCGAGACCTCATGCAAATCCAGGACTTAACTTGTTAAAAGTATGAATCATACGGTTATTAATGATGGGACACGGGATTCTATATAAAATAGATGCATGATGGAACCTGAGAAGAATAAAAAAAATCAGCAACTCGAGAGTTAATGGCACCGCCCACTCAACTGTCTCTTTTTTTTTTTTACCGTTTTTTTTTTTTTTTTTCCCCCGTTAAAGGGGAAATGTCCACAATTAATAAGCAGGAAGTGTTTTGACTTTATTTCTCTATAAACGCTGGGTAAACATGCCCCTCCGCTCAGCACACGGTGGGAGCAATTTCATGAGAAGCCAATTACCTTGTCAGGATGTTGTGACTTTAAGAGGAAACTGGAGGAAAACTTGGAGGAGAACATTAGAAAACTGCTGGCAGACTGCGGCCTGGTTGATCTCAAACCCCTGACCTCGGAGTAGTAAAAATTACATTAGTTATCCCATAAAACGTTATCAATATTATATGGGTCAGAATGACTTTATGACTTGTACCATCAACATTAAGCGAACTACACTAGAATAGTGCCCCCAGTGGAGGTAATTGGAACAGCACATTTTAATTTATTTTTTTTTACAATATTTTATTTTAGAATCTCATAGATCAGGGTTTCAATTTTTTTTATTGAAATTTATATGAAAAAAAAATAAATTTTCCTTAGTTTTTTTTTTGCCTGGTGTAAGGAGGGCAAATTAGCAACTACTTTACTATAGTTAAACATAGCCAGAAAATATGATATCCTAGCAGAGGCATACATACAGATAGAGAAGAACTGGGATGGGGCTATGCATCAGCAATAGTGACCCCTGGGGTAAAGGTTAGAGCGCCTCCTGCTGGCAACAATAGATAATAATTGTAATAGTAATACAGGCAGTCCCCGGGTTACATACAAGATAGGGTCTGTAGGTTTGTTCTTAAGTTCAGTTTGTATGTAAGTCGGAACTGTATATTTTATCATTGTAATCCCAGCGAGAACTTTTTTGGTCTCTGTGACAATTGGATTTTAAAAATGTTGGGTTGTCATAAGAACCAGGAATAACACTAAAGCTTCATTACAGACGCCTGTGATAACTGTTACAGCTGATCATTGCAGCCTAGGACTAAAGTACAGTAAATTACCAATATCCAGAAGTCCGTTTGTAACTAGGGGTCGTATGTAAGTCGAGTGTTCTTAAGTAGGGCACCGCCTGTATAGATCTAGATCTAGATAAAATGAATTTTAAAAAATCTGGTTGATGGAATCGGGCATCAGTTTTGTATAATTCTTGGGAGATCCTAAGAATGGAGTGAAAAGTCCATCATCGGAAGCATGTTCTATGCTTGTCAGTACATATATGGATCCCCAGGGCCTACACAAACCTGCAGCCAGATCTAGGATGTAAGAATTGTCCTACTGTTCAGATCAGAAGTCTAAGTGGGAGAGTAACATGTGATTTTGTAGGCCACAGAATGAGGCTCAACTATGAATAGCATAGACCTTAAAGATGTAGCTACGTCTAGGGGCGTGTAAGAGGCTATGTCACACATAAGAAGACCATTACTGAAAGTAAGGTATGAAATTTGGGGGGCTTGTTGTAGATCTGGGGAATGCAAATTATCAACCTTCAACTTTCAAACTTCAACCTTGTAAATGAAGTGTCCTACTATATAACCTGTCTCAATAAAGTCGTTGGCCGGAGTGCAGAGAAATCTCAATTTTTATCGATAATAAAATGATGATTGTTGGTGCCCCCTGAAGATGGCCCCCGGAGATGCAGTGCACCAGTGGCCGACTTCCATGTCCCCATGAAAATACAATTCTGGAACATTTATCCTTATAACTTTATGTTGAGTTATTCCTAAGTGGTGTAGGACTTCGTAGCCACGCCCATGGATTAAATGCTAATTTGAATATTCATAAAAAATTAAGATTTAATTTGGATGCTCTCAATAAAGTCATGCTTATGATGACAAACACTTCATCTTAAAAGCCACATGTTCAGTTGATGAGTAGAGATGATCCGACCTGATGGTTGGGTTTGGCCACTTGACCTGTGCCGAATTGTTGGCCAAAAAGCCAATCCAGCAAAAATTGATGCCCCTCGCAACAGCTATGGATTGGCCGGTTGAGTGGTGGGGGTGCCAATTTGCCGGATTGGCACCCGGACAGCCAATATGGTAAATTGGCACCTCTACCAACGTCTAGCTCAGACGGCCAGACCCAAATCTCACCATCGGGTCGGGCCATCTCTATTTATAAGACCCGGTAGAAGACAGATTTCTCAGAAACCTTCAGCAAATATTCCAATGTGACATCCTTAATCTTAAGTCATTAAAGATCTGAATGAGGAATCACGTTGCGACAACATCTTAAACCCAGTGGTACACGATATAAGCCACTGTAGGTGGTTCCAGATTCCCATGATCCCATGCAATCGAGAAATCCCTACATCTCCCTAATCTGACACAGAACAAGCCTCCATAGCGCTTCCTCCCACAACACAAGTGGACTACCAGCGAGGGTCCGGCGGTGTTATTTCTCATTAAAGCTTTTTTTTCCCCCCCTCTTTTCGCTCCCGATCCTGTGGTTCTCATAATTAGTTACCTGGGGCTGCAATCCAATTTGAAGTGATGACAAGAAAGTGATCCATGAAAAACTAATAAGTTAAATCCAATTTCAGCCTTCCTCTAATTAAATGCACAAGGAACTAATGACTCAAGCCCTAGCATTCCAGTGATAATGGTAATTAGCGAGGTGGGAGTCACTTTCTTTCGGCACACCGTAGGTGTAAAGCACAAGGTAAAATGGCAGGAGCCCTGTTAATTACATATGTCAGTTTGCTATCAATTTACACGTATTTGACCAGTCAAGTTCGCTTCCTTTGTTTTAATTTTTATTCCCCGGTAATCATAACATTATCTATCATCTATTATCTGCAACACGAGTCTGGCCTTGAAAACATCCTTTGAAACCGGCGTTGTAGCAGAGAGCAGAAAGAATCAGCTTCCTCGAGACACGGAGGGGGGTTCTAAACTTCGAGAGTCGATAATTTGATGTAAGTTTACAGGGACCGGCCAAAGTTTTGTTATTACCCTCTAGTGCAGTGGTGGGGAACCTATGATATGGGTGCCCTAGTCCTCTCTTTGGGCACCCAGGCCGTCATACCCAAGCACAGAGTCTGACAGCCATGACTAAGAACGGTGTTTCCGTTTGAAACGCGTCGGCCATTAACATGCATGGATTTTAATAATATCCCTTAATAAAGCTCGAGTTGCCTTTAACATGGATGGATTTGGAATTTCCTTTCCTTGCACAATTTGACAGACAGGACTGCTTGGCCAATCCTTGGCTGCCTGAAGAAGGTGTGGACAGAGCTGACTAATCATTGGAGCTTCTGCTCCAGGCCCCACTATTCTTCCTTTTCAGGGGACCCTGAAGAGACGCTACAATGATAATCCAAATTTCTCTTCCCTCTTTCTACTGTATTGGTGCCTTCAGGATGCCTATACGATTGAAAGCTCTTACAAAGCAGGGACCAATAAATGGCCATGTTGGCATTTTGTAATTAGTGAGCTTTGGTTGTAGTTCGGGCCATCAGTCCCTAAGGTTTTCCATTACTGCCCTAGTGCTTAAAGAAAATCTACCATCATAATCCGTCATGATAAACCAGGGGCACTTACTCATAGATCCAGGCCCCGTGACTGTGGAAATCTTCTTATATTTGTTATCCATGGCCTCCTTAATTCTAAAATCAACATTTACAATTATGCTAAGGAGCCTGAGGGGCTACCCTAGTAGTCTGTAAATCACAGGGGGGCTAGGGTAGCCCTTAGGGATTATTAGCATAAGTTGATTTATAGCCCATAGATAACAAGATTACCACAGTCACGGTGCCTGGATCTATGAGTAAGTGTCCCTGGTTTATCACACTTGATTTTGATGGTAGATTTCCTTTAACAATCTGATTGGTGGATCCGATTCTAGTGATCACAAGAATGAGATTCCTGTTTTCTACTCACGAATGGAGCAGCAGCTTGAGCATGTGTCCTGTCACTCCATTCATTGCGGACATTTATGATTTGGGACTTTTTACCCTCTGTTTTTCATGTGTCGTTGATTTCTATCCGCTTATCGAACAGGCGCAAGAGAACGGATACATTGTAACGCCAAAATTTTCTACAACTTCTACAACATATGAAAAGGTGCAGCTCAATTTAACATGTAAGAGAACCCAATATTGATTCTGGTTTCAGTCCAGTCTCAATAAAGTGAATGGGGCTGAGCTGCAATACCAGGCAGATCCATCCTGCAATGTATGGCGCTGTGTTAGGTGAGAAGTGAAAAGACTCAAGTGCTCATCTGAATGTTGCACTTAGGGGTGGGGTTATCAAACGACTTCAAATCAAATATTGATAACTTATAATCAGGATACATTATAAAATTATAAAAAAATTTAAAATTCATGAATGCCCCTTTAAGTATACAGGAGATTTTGTGTTGTACTGTCCTTAGCAAATTCCTGACAACTGAAGAACTGTGTTAGTATTCCCCTGGCCAAATAGGAGTGTCCCTAAACAGTCCGGAAAATCCATCACTGATTGGACAAAGTGAGTGTAAAGAGCCACACCCCTAACTACCAGATTGTCACTTCATGGTCTTAAAGGGGATCTCTGACCACTTTTGACATGTTTGAAAAGACGTTCTAGAATTGTCATATTATTGGAGAGATAAGTTTTTACAATAAGAGAACAGGCCCCGGAAAAAGACAATAGAAATGAATTACAATTTTAGGGACTTAGACTGGATTTTATTTCTTAACTTGATGGGACTCTGACTTCAATTATTTTTTCCAATTTTTTTTTTTCAAGAAATGTATACCTTGACCCGTAAAAAGCAGTCTTTCCAAAATGACAAGTTGCTCTTAACATTCTACAGAGGTTCTTGTCTATTTAACCCCTGGGGGGGAGTTATAGTGTAAACATGCCAAAGGGGAGAAAAAAAAATTCCACATTTCTTATTTTTTTGTTTAAAAGACATTTCACCACATCAGCTTCCCCAGGACTGAACAATGAATCCCAGCTTATGGGTCATGACCAGTTCAGTGAGGGGTCAAGTCAGGAACAGACCTGCACAAAAAAAAAGATTATGGAAGAAGAAAAAAAAAGAGACACAACATTTTTAAGGGTCTATAAATTGTTTTTACGTCTTTTTGGATTTGATTTATGCTCAGGGGTTAGTACCAGAGTGGGGTACTGCATGACATGTCCATCGTAAAACTTTCTTCGAGGAATGAACAATGGAGAAAGGATCTAGAGATATAAAGGTTTTGGGAGCTACAAATTGTCTCCTACCAGGCCAGAGTAAAGGATAGCTCTAGTTCACAAACAAAAAGTTAATTAATCGGTTAATTGCTAATCTGGTGGCGGAGTCTTGCTGTGTGGTTAACAAGGATTGGAGTTTCTATTGCTCTACGCCATAGGCCATGAATGTTTGGGCACCCAAGGTATCAACAATAGGTTGTGTTCTTCATACAACTTTCCATTCGGTAGACCATTGATGGTCACTCACGACTAACAAGTCATTCAAAGCTTTAAATTGATTTTGTCATAGAGACACAAGGACCTCTGGGACCCCTGGCGATTGACAGAACAGATGACTGAAACACCCCCTGAGCTTTTCCCTATAGAATAGGATTTTGGGGGTGGCTGTCTAGTAGGCATCCTGAAAGTTCCATAGAAGTCAATGTAAACCAGGACAAGTTCATTGTGTGCACACAACTGATTTCTGCTCAACTTATGGGATGTTTTATAGGATAGTTTGTCCCATAGTTTTTATGTACTACAGGAAAACGATATTCTTAGTGTCAGCAGGATACCAGAGAAGTTAAAACTAACATGTCATTGAAAAATTGTAATAAAATTTACCAGGGAGGTTCTTCCATTCTTTAGGTCCACCTAAGGAAATTATTCTGAGGAACATCAATCCATCTCCTTGGGGCATCTACATGTCCACTTTTAGTTGGAAAATGATCTATGCAGGTATGATTGTTCATTATGAGGTTGACTATATTATTTGTGAATTATTGTGAGTAGCCCCAAATTCCCCAGATAGGGTCATCTTCTGCTGGACCTTTGGGACTAACTTTTGTCTCAGGTCATGGGCCAACTGGAAGATCCTCTGGTATCCATTCAATTAGAGGTCTAGGGAAAGATACCTGCTAAAAATACAGATAACTTAGTCCAAAATTCCCTGGGGGCATCTTTCCAGTGCCATGTGATGACTTAGTCTGGCCCAAGTGCGGTTCTATCGACTTGTAACTTACAGCATGAAGAGGTCATAGTTATCCTTCCAATATTTTTTCATCAGGATGCAGGATCAATCACTTATTACACATTTAGACAGACCATGAAGAATACAAAATACCGTAATAATAAAAAAACCCCAAAGTTTAGTCAAAATTGGAAAAAAAAATTACAGTGATGCCTAGAATCCAATTCTCGAGCAGTTTTTTTTTAAATTTTTTTTTATATTTTCCAACTTTTTGATTTTATTTCAAGTCTCCGATTCATTTCTAAAAATCAATTACGTGAAAATAAAAGTGCGTACGTTTAAAAAGAGACGAAGAGGGATTGGGGGGGGGGGGGCAAATAATGACTGAAAAACGACAATCTCGAGATCGGAGCCGGCGACGCTACAAAGGATCTTGTATGAATGACACTTGGTACGTTCACAGTTTCATCAGACATTGGGTTTTACATTATCCAACTAATGCACTACTACCTCTTCCCTGAATAGCACATTGTCATTTTTACCGGAGCTTTCAAAAAAAATGTGATTTCTAAGAAGAATTTTTTTTTTTTTAATTCCTTGTATACAGCAAAGACTCCAAGAGTGAAGAATGAGTAAAGAATGGGCAGTCATTTGAATCAGTGAGTGACAGACTGGGCTAGCTCCCTGTATACATTAATAAATTAGAATTTTAATTGTGTCTCTAACTACGGGAGATGCTCCAGCCGTCTAATATGTACCAACAATTGGCAATGTTACGGAATCTGCATTGTGGCCTCCTTCGTTGACCCCGGCAACACAATTCCCAGTCCGAGGACGGAAAACGTTTAGTTTGATCCTTTCAACTTATTTGAATCCTGACAAATAAGCTCACAGCTGAAAGGTCAGCCTAGCCATATTTCATCCTCTCCGGTTATTCCTGAGACATCTGCACAACAAAGCAGTCATTTTAGTACCTGACTTTAGACCTGGCTCATACAATCGCGCCTTACAATTGTCCCCCTGGTGAAAGTCTATTCAAAAGGCATAAGGATCAGCAAATAAAATATTTTTAGAAGTGATAATTCACATTGCTCGGCTCCCCGCGCACTCTACAGACATTTCTCGAGACGGTAATGAAGAGGATTGTTACTGGGAAATGAAGAGGAGTGTTACACATTGAACATCCACTCGGCTATAAATGCCTGAGCTCTATAATCTATGGTACATGTACATGAAATTTTATAAGTGAGGGGGAAATTTTTAAAAAAAGAACAAAAACAGGACATTTTTACAACGTGAAATGAATAGTACGACAACAGAAAGCGCTAGACGACTACGCCAATTATTTTACATATCAAGTGTATAAAGATTTCTATATTAATATCTTTTAAATCATATAAAAACACAAAATAAGGCCACATTCACATGACCATTTGAGGGGCGAATATCCGGCCACAAATAAATGCACAACGTGTGTTTCCCGTTCCGTGCCCACAAAAAAGATAGGGCATGCTCCATCTTTGGCCGTAAAATGGCTGAGCGGCACAATTTCCTATGAAGAGGGGAGGGGTGAACAGTGTTATCCCTCCTCGTCTCTGGTGCGCCTCCCGTATGCCGACCTGGCAAAAGTCATGCTATGTTCATGTGAATGTAGTCTAAGACTATTTTAAAAATTCTATATAGGAGAATAATAGAAAATGGGAATAGTGTATAGAGAGGTCTATATCATAATGTGCCACCACTGATTTTAGCACTCGGGTTTGAGAACCTGGTCCTGATTCCCCGCCCCTATAAAAAGTTATTGAAAATTTACAATAACCACTGTCACCATGCACAAAAATTACAGGACTAGTTACCGTTTCAGTGCTGCCCTGTAATGGGGACTGGGGTATAGCCTATAGGTAGTAGTCCACCCAACTCTTTGTTCCTACTCAAGAAGTATTCTAAAAATCGCTTCGAAAGTATAAAACCATGTGTGTCGTAGCCACTGTAGGTTTTCCCTTATTTCCCTTACCTAGGCTAGACATTACGTTCTGTTCACTCTGTTCACTGTTCATCTCAATAGCTTGGTCAAGTCAAGAGGTTTGTTGACACCAGCTCCCTGGGACCAGCCACTTCTCACCAGGCGAACCACCTTTCTCACCAGTTATGAATGCATGTAAGGTTGAGCCAAAAAGAAGACCTCTCAACTGTTCCCTGAGAAAGGTAGGCCAACAATCGTTAAAGAACACCATACATGGTTGGCTGAACTTACCGGAATTATCAGGTTTTTCTAACACACATTTTTATGTGTGAAGCCATTTGATTTTTTGGTCTCTTTATGAAATATGATATTTAGAGGAAGGCTGCCTCCTACTTTTAAGATTTTGATTTAGATTTTTGTACTCTGTTGCCATACGAAACAAGGGGGCATCACAAAGAGTGTGTCAGGGTTTACTGGTTCTTTCCTGTGTCCCTTAAAGTCTCGCCATCGCTGCCTCCAGTATCTAATCCAGAAGTGGATTAGACACTAGAGGCAGCGAGGACAAGCAAAGGGGCGCTTAAATATAGGTGGAGGATAGAGGGGTGGTTTAAAGGGAGGATAGAGGAGCCGGAACCCACAAGTGATATGGTGACGCCCCTGGAAGCACTTGCAGTTTATTTGCATATTTATAAAACTTTATTGTTAAAACAAGCAAACCATAAAATCTTCTTTGAAGCACCGATCCTAGGGCAGGGTGGAGAGAAGATTCCACCAGTATAGCTGCTTTTAAAGGTAAATTTGAGACGGTAGATTACCTTTAAGGATTTATTGTGAGTGGGGACATGGCTAGTCATCCAACGAGTAACAATTTAAAAAAAAAAAAATCTAATGTTTACAATAAAGTAAACAAAAATGTTCCCACATTTTGTTGCCTGTGGTTCAGTTTTCTTATCTATTCAACCTTTTCAGTATGTCTCTGCGGAGTTCTTGTTTACCTTGCGCAGTAAAACAATAGGGGTCGGTCACGTGGATTATAAGTCTCTATCACTAAAAGTCAATAAGTGACTTAAACTGCATTATTATGGCAACAGTTTCGTTAATCATTGCCATAAAAGCCAAACTATGTAGAGATGGGATAACGAGAGGGACACAAAAATCTATACAATCCATAATTGAAAGTCAATAAAACTTAGTGGTCATGTCCTAGTGTCCTGGAGAGTCTCCAGTGATGGCTTCCATACAGAACAGTGACCTATTACACATCATTCATGGTTTGTGTGGATTTCGGACAACCACCCATGAAATCACTTAAGATACGATTCACTTAATAAAATGATCTAATTTAGAAAGCCAAAGCCATAGGAGCAAACCACCAATCAGTGTAGTTAAAATAAGGGGCGTTATAACAGGGATATCAGCCATAGCAGCTGCTACGGGGTCCTCAATGTCGGGGAACCTGGCGACCCGACCTGCCGCACTGAAGAATGGAGGATGTGCACCGTTATATATATATATATCTCATACTGCACATTGTACTTCATAATATGTATATGACACTGCACATCTTCCACAGCACACAGCTGAGACAGGAGCTCAGACCGGAAATGTCGGGGGAGGGGACAGCAGGAGGGCAGGACTAGGAATCTCTACCTGCCATCTACTTCCCTGGTCTGCAGCTACTGGGCTCTGGGATAAGAAGACTGTGTAACAGTGAGTATATACATATGTGTGTATGAGTGTATTAATGTATGGATGTGTTTATTGTGTGCATATGCTATATGTACGTATGTGTAAGTGCATAGTGTACATATGCTGTATGTGTATGTATGGTGTATATACTGTATGTGTGTGTACATGTTTTTGGTGTATATACTGTATGTAGGTGTGTTTATGCTGTATGTGTGTATATATATATATATATATATATATATATATATATATAGTGTATGTTTAATAATATAATGTATTTATACTATATGTTTGTGTATTTAATGTGTATATACTATATGGCGGTTATTTATCATACACCGGCGCTTGTGCTCCTGCGTATGATAGCTTCGCCGCTGCGCTTGCGCATCCCGGATACATCAAGAGGCTCCGGGGTCCTGTGCAGCGTTCATTTCTATGACAGGCCCTGCCTGGTGTAGGGATAAACAAAGCCGCCGACTTTTTACACTTGAACGTAGCGGTTTGGGTCCAACCAACCCTATATAGGAAATATGCGTCATGCTTCAACCACTTAGGACCTTCACTAGGCATATATGTATATAAATTTGGGTTTAGCTCACAAGGGATGATGCTCTAGGAGATGCAAATCTCTTGACAGCTTGAATAGGGCTTCTAGGGGTTGGCCAAGAAATATAAGGGATGGTTTCTTTTGAGATGAGGTAATTATTATCTGATTAGTTGGGGGCTGACACTTGCCCCTGGCACCTGGCTGTTATGCCCATCATAGATAAAGAGCATGGAGCCAGAAGCTGTATGTACAGTTGGACCTCCCAACTCCTCTTCTGCTATGGGACCTGTGGCTTCCGGCCAGTACAAAGATCATGGAGTCAAACGGATGTCAACCACCTCAACCGATAACGATGGCCTATCCCATCAATTGTAATTTTTCCCTTTCTTGCAGAAGGTTTTACGATTTATCAACAATGATACTGGATGACATGACAATTCGTAGATATACATGGAAGCTGCAACTGAAGATTTACAACAATAATCAGTGATCCATTGAGAGACGGCGGTGGAACATACCATTGTGCGCTTTCATGTCACGTTAGACAATGCCGTCACCTGTACTTAACGCTCCACATGGGTCACATATACTATTTGGAAATGATTGCGCTGCCTATAGGCGACATTGAGGGAGTTTATCTCCTAGACAAAGACCACATTTGGCAGCACTCAACTCCAGCTGAGCCAAAAGGGCTGATGTATATGCAATTTGTCTCGAAACACTCGCGTCCGACTTCTTCGTGTGATGTATTGTTTCTTTTGCAAATAAACTCCTCTTACAAGAGACAGGTCAACTATTTCATTTATCAGTTTGGGGGAGCGGATCATTCTTCTATCATAATGTATTTGTCATTCGTTACAGGTTAAGTAGTAGTTTGGCACAAGAGTTGTCTATTTTTGCAAAGGATGATGGGAGTTACAGTCTGCTGGAAATGGAATTTTAATGAAAGGCATAAACCAAATACAATACAGGTTTAAGTTGATGCTGCTACTGATGGTCAGGGAAGAAATAAGTCCTTAGAGCCCTCGAGATATCAAAGAACAAGCAATAACGCTAGCCATACATAGAATGATCAACTCAACGACCCCTTACCAGGCCTTAAAGAAGGGTAAAAGTTCCAACCACGTTACCACCAAGTTACTTAATCGAACAAGCAGATAATCAAAGAGTCACACAACAGTTTGGTCATGAATGGCCAATGGTGACCACATGAATGGTGACCACCATCCCAATCCTTTTCTATGAGGAGCACTAACAAAGGTAGACATCTGACCAACAATCTACGCCAACCATAATGTGACCATTTTCTTTAGATCATTGATGGCTATTCCTTTCTAATTTGCAAGTGCGGGACAGAAATGGGTTGTACTCACCAACCTCCCAACATCTATTGGGGAATGAAGAATCAGTCATTCCTAACTATGCATGAATACTTTTTGTTCTCCAGCTAATACTGATTCTTGAATCCTCAAATTGTTTTGAAGGACATCAAATTTTCAACACATATTGGGTTAATAGCCACAAAGTAAGATTTTTTTTGATACCTGAGACCCATTGTATCTACATATATACACGTGGACCCTCCTTAAGGGAATTTGATAAATTATTGTGCAGTAAAGCTATAATCTCTTTTTCAAACGTGTTTGGTTGCCCACCATCCAATTCTGGTCAATTTCCGAAATGCTCTATTTCTCAAAATTGTAAGATGAATTTAGCTTCCTACCTGGAGGGATGGTTGTTTGTCATTCCTCTTGTGGACCTTTACTCCAGTAGTTTGCTGCTGGTGGATTAATAGCTGCCGCGCAACTTGAAGAGCCTGGAATATAGGGAAGGAATACAGTGTTACTGCGAGTGTGATCAGCTTAGACCTTCTTGTTGACTAGAACTAATACAGTAATATTAAGTAAGAAAAATATTACGACTACAGGACAATATGACAATATCACTTCAAGAATAGGAGATGTGTCTAGACTAAGTCGGCCACTCGGTTTTCAATAGAGAGGGGAGGGGTGAGGAGCGCACACCCCTCCCCTCTCCATTGATAACTGAGCAGCCGCCGCCATAATACGGTAAAATATAGTACATGTCCTATATTTTTAATGCTCCGTCATGTTGTGGTGCTCAACGCACCATGACCGGGTACAATCGACGTCTATTGGGAATGTGATTCGGCTGCAAATTGGGCAACTGGATCATGGCCCCCTTATGTTTGTGTGAGGCCTAAGGATGGTTATCCCAAGATTATCTTATGTGTGATTACTGGGAACCACCACTGATTGGGAAATCGAAGCTTCCCGTTCTTCCTCATTTACCAACCACAGTAATAATGAATCTTAATACAAGCAGAGGGTAAAGAGGACCTTTCACACGTGGTGATGAACATATCCTAATGTAGGGGCTGCTACACAAATTCAGGGGAACTTTGAATTGAATTTGATATCATCCCCAGTATCAGACCACTATAATCTTCTCCACTGTCAGAGAGGAGGTACTGAAGCAGGGCAGATGTGTTATGAGAACTTCTCAGTGTCTTCTCAGATTTTTAAAACATATGTCCCCTCCTCTCCTCTAGCGCCTCCTTTCTGACAGTTGAGAGGTCAGATAATGGGACTGATATCTCAGCAACCATGAGGGTTACAAAGAAAATCAAAGTGCCACACAATCTGTGTAGCCCCCCATGTGAAAGGTGGTGAAAGGTCCTCTTTAAACATTGCCTCTCCAATTCAGGTCTATGAGACAGAAACAGCTGAGTACAGCCGAAGTACCAGTCTATGGTTGTTAGATCCTCAGTCTTAGAAAAGTTGCCCCATCAGAACTATGGCTCTCTATGAGAGCTGCTACAAGATCAGTTCCAGTCCTGGATGGTTCAGCATGAGTGCATTATGTACACCCCTGCTGATTTTTGTCTAAATGCCTCCAGCATTAAAATGGGCACCTTCCTGCAACTTTAGCTTCTAATCTAGCAATGATCAGCTGATTGATAGGGGTATTCTCTTTCCAGAAGCAGTTGTCCACAATTTCAATTCACTGTATTATTGGCATTAAGATGATTAATTTAGGTAAATTAGTAATATGAGTAAATACACTCATATAGCTATATTATACAAGCAAGCATAATCTCATAAGGAGACTCTCCATATTGAAAGAATGGATCAGAACCTACTAAATTAGTTTTTAGTTGAAGGTATCAATTAAACACAAGTCTTTGGAATTACTTCTACCTTTTTGGAACCTCAACGGTGTTGACCTTGCACTAGTATTTCTAAGGAGACACACAATCAGAGGTGTAAATGAAGCAGCTAGACCCCGATGTAAAATCTGTAGTAGGCCCACCAATTATAAAGTATTGTTGATAACTATGGTCTCTCTGTATGTGGAAGAGACAAATTATTGGCCCCCTAAGGTTCCAAGCTCGGGTGTAACAATGGGGCACATTTACTTACCGGTCCCGTCGCGATCCCCGATCCGGAATGTCTGACGAGGATGAAGTCCGGCGCAATTCACCAAGATCGTGCAGCCGATATCCTGCATGTGTTGCTTCCTCGCTGAGGCCCGCCGGAGTTTACCATCTTTTACCCGGTGTATGTAAGTGCTGATCTTGTGACACAATTAGAATTTTAAATTCTGTGGTTTATCCGAATTAGTCGGGTTATCCGACGGCCACACACCCCCGATTTGTGTCACATGAAAGCTGGCACCGATGTGCTACAATCAGATCACGTGCGCCAAAAACCCAGGGCAATTCAGCGCAAATCAGAAATAGTCAGGAAACCCGCCGTAAATGCATCCAACAGACCCTTAGTAAATGTGCCCCAATACGTTTGGACGCCCCAACCCTGCACCTAGGGGTAAGACAACTAAACGCTGGGTAGATTATGAAGTTTTGTGAAGCAGATTGGTAAATATAGTACAGTTGTGTGAGTTTTATGGTAGTATGTTATGGAAAATTACTCAACAAAAAATTTGATGCCTCCATCTTAAACTACAATTCACAGGTTCTATATCCCATACTTCAATGAAAACCATTCACTGGACATTTCTTAGATGAATGCAGCCACCAACAGTGACTAAACATTGTGTGCAAATTGCCTCATATTATTTATCGGGATGTTACCCGAAGTCCATTCGGGAGAGTTCTATAAAATGATTTTGCTAATCTTGGATGAATCCTAGTGGACTGTGCAGAACATTATCAGAGCCAAAGTCATCCGATGTGGAAGTGACAGCCGATCTAGGCCCCGGTGCTGCAGTCATTTCAGACACATAAAACTAAGGACTTTCTCACTGAAGCAGGAAAAAGTTTCAAATCAGAAGGACAGTCTCGCTTGTGCAAGGAGCATGTTAAGACTTGGACAAAGCTGGAAGATATATGTCAACTTGAAAGATCTTGTACATTTTTTGCTTTTTTTTTATGGAGGAGAGCAAAAGGTTTGTTGAATGTGGCGAGTCAACTATTCAGAAGTAGTTTGGACAAGCACAAATATTGTGTTACTAAAATAACACAAAACACTGTCAGCTCAACAATGCAAGGTCATGGAGACGTTGTCTAGGTCGGTGACAGCTTCAAGCTGTAGGCTAGGCTGGCCTTTGGTTCTGTAAAAACTCAGATATATCCAAAAACCTAAGTGTGACCAAACACCTTCATCATCTCGTGGATGAATTATTGCTTGGCCTGCTGGTAGATCTCCCCCATGCATATGCATTCTTGGCCCAGATGAGGTTGCATGAACCCTCAAACGGGGTACTGGGATAAAAACATTGGGTGTTAAAAATTCAAAATGGCTGATCATAATTTTTCACAACATGATATACTGGAAAATTGCCATGCATAATAGTCCACTGTTTGTGCCATTTTGGCAGTATGGTTGATGTTCCTCTTATGTGTAGGAACAACTTAAGTCATCATACACATAGGCCTTTAATACTAATAAACTGAGTCATAGGGGGACATTCATCGGGGCCTGAACCCTAGTTTTCAGGCAAACGAACCTTGAAATAATCGCAATAACTTGCAAACTGTTAAGCATTGCAAATATTTTCTCCTTTACACAACCACCAAGTGAAGTGTGAGGGGCATGGCCGGCAATGGATTGGGCCTGTGCACTCACTATAACCTTCAACTGTACAAGCAGCTGGCCATCAAATACATTGGGAGACCGGAACCTCTTCATGTGTACGGTGGAGTCGGAGGGGTGGGGTTTCATCATATGTCGGTGCACAAAATGCTGGCATATGATAAATTTCCCCCAATGTCACTGAATGTGGCTATTTATCTAGATGTGCCCATTTTTGGCATAGAGAGGGTAAGAAGAGCAGTAAGCTGCTGTCCAACCCTCTGGTGGTGTAGACTTATATCCTAGGAGAACAATAAAATAGTCGCTAAAATTTAACACAAACAATTTTTGCTTTCCCACAACATCATCTGTCAGATAAGACTTGATGCCACCCTATAGAGCTTAAAGGGGCAAAACATGAAAATAGTTGATTGGTTTAGCTGACTTTGCTTTTGTTCATATGGGCACCTTAGGAAACTTTGAAGGCCTACAACATGTTACTCCTATCAAAAAGAACCAACTTTGATGAAGAAGAAGGTAAGTCAAACTGATAAGCATAAGGTCTTCCAATAATGACATACTGGTTAGATTTAGCCACAGCTTGGAGAACAATTACGGTATCAAGTGTTCCTGGCAGGTGAGGGTCTGCCCACGACCATTCAGCATCAGAATTACTCTAGAGCAGTGGTTCTCAACCTGTGGGTCGCGACCCCAGCGGGGGTCGAACAACCAAAAGACAAGGGTAGCCTAAAGCCATTGGAGCCGTGATTTTATTGCATTTTTACCGCAAATCGCATGGTTTGGGGTCACCGCAACATGAGCAACTGTATTGTGGGGTCTCAGCATTACAAAGGTTGAGAACCACTGCTCTAGAGCATGTGATGATGTAGTTGGTTGGACAAATCGGAGTATATTTAGGGTTCCTCTATAAGGCCTTCACTAAGTAGATGGTTGACTTTTACGTTTTTTCAAGAAACTTAACTAGAGATGGAGATGAGATGTGTCTGAGCTACGATTCAGGTTTTGAGTCGTTAGGGAATTTTTAGAAACAGAACAGACTTTCAATTCAAGTCCATCTGAAAATGTGTTGTGGTTATAGATGTCTCCACTTCAAAGAGTTTATACCTAAACCACCTGTATTTCCCCAAGATTTGAAGGAAACACCCAACCATTAAAGTAAAGCTGGCAGCATTATGTATGTTGGGTTAGAGTCTACTCTCTGCCTCGTAGTCTTGTTTGGTCTCCGCATTGACCTCATAAAGGTCATCAAACCCAGTGGTTCTTTCCGTACACTGCACTATTCATGGACAGCTGAAGATGTAGAGTGAAAATCTGATGGAGAACATATTTCATTCAAGTGACTCATAACGATACAGAATTCGAAACTCGAGACGGACTCTTTTTGGGAGACGCTTACAAATCTTAGCACATTTCAGAAAGACACAATTTAATAATGAAGATTCAGCTGGTGCTCAGAGGTATTGATCTCACTAGGGGCTTTATGTCTTGTATTCTATATTCTATATATTCTATGCTCTGTGCTTACTGTATGTTCTACACTTCTCTTTAAAACTTTGTTTGTTAATGTGCATTAAGTAAGTAAAAATGCTGTATCACCATGTGATCAGGCCAACTGAGACCAAGCCAGCATCTTCTCGGGGGTCACTCAATAAGACACCAGTCCATGCTACAGGGACATTACCAATTCTCAAGAGTAGGACTGGACTTACTCACCAGAGGAACATTCAGCTCTGACAAAAATAAGCCACTAATAGCACAAGTACTCACAGGGCAAGCAATAGACAACCACCCATGGAGGTGACTTTGGAGACAATTACTTGCTGCTAGGGTCTTTTTATTATAAGTTGATTCAGATTTATTTGGTAAGGGGCACTCTACGGTGGATCCAAGTCTTATACCAACTAGGTCCCATAGAAAACCGGCATAATGGGACCCAGTTTCACTATTTCTCCTTTTAAGGAGCTTAAAAAGGTTTCCGCACCACAATCGACCTACAATCAAGTATTGACATACAATATATCTATAGTATCTATCTATCTCACAATAGAAAAAAGTTTGATGTCCGCGCTTCAGGGGATAAGTATTAAAACAGCATTTCTTTATTCAAATATTCCTATAAAATCCAAAAAGGCAGATAGCAAAGGTGTAGTGGTCCAAGCAAAAGACCTGTTTTAATACTTATCCCCTGAAGCGCGGACATCAAACTTTTTTCTATTGTGGATTTTGTGCCTTTGGTCCGTGGGGTTTTACTGGATGCTCAACGCGCTGGGGACTATACCGTGCCAGAAGGTGAGCAGGAACTACCTTTTCTTATGCTTTATCTATCTCATAATTATCTATCTCAAGTGAATCAATCACATATCTATCTATCATATCTATCTACTGTATCTACCAAACTCATAATTATCTATCATCTAACTCTCTCATATCTGTCTACCCAGCTATCTGTAGTATCTATCTACATTATCTATTTACCGTATCTATCTAACTCACATGTATCTATCTCTATATCTATTTGTCTATCTATCTATCATCTATATAAAATCTATCTATCTATCTATCTATCTATCTATCTATCTATCTCATATCTATCTATCTTTCTATCTATCTATCTATCCAGGGGAGTAGCTACAGTGGTAGCACACATGGGACCCACAGTGTTAGGGGGCCAAGACATTGTGCTAGCTCAGAGTACTCTACTTATGCCACTGTATCTATGTATCTCATACCTATTTGTCTATCTATCCATCTATTTATCGATCTCATATCGATCTATCTATCTATCTCATATCTATCAATCTATCTATCTATCTCATATCTATCTATCTATCTATCTATCTCATATCTATCAATCTATCTATCTATCTATCTATCTCATATCTATCTATCTATCCATCTATCTATCTATCTATCTATCCATCTCATATCTAACAATCTCATATCTATCTATCTATCTATCTATCTATCTATTTATCTATAAATCCATCTATCTATCTCATATCTATCTATCTCATATCTATCTATCTATCTATCTATCTATCTATCTATCTATCTATCTATCTCATATCTATCTATCTATCTATCTATCTATCTATCTATCTATCTCATATCTATCTATCCATCTCCTATCTATCTATCTATCTATCTATCTCCTATCTATCTATCTATCTCCTATCTATCTATCTATCTATCTATCCAGCTATTCACACAATTTAACCCACTTTGTCCCTTATCCTTTATTCTAGTCTAACTACCCTACTTTCCTCCTTTCATCCCTTTACCTAGAGACTACCCTCGCCATAGACTAATGCACCCAATTCACAATGAGCCATTAACCCTTCCCCTCCCACGTGCCATAGCCTCGGCCTGACTCCCCCCCTCCCCCGGCATACACATGACATCACCTCAGCCTTCATGCCTCTGCTACATAATCAGTTACACTCAGGAAATTATACAACAATTATTCCGAAATAGTCAGAAATAGCTACAATGTGTAATATTGTAAATCTTGGTAATTGAAACAGTAGACTCTGTAATCCGGGTAATACCGCTGTGAGTATACAGCTTCAGATTTTTCTTACATGTTGTCTGGGGGAAGGGGGGGGGGATCATGTAATCTGCGAGCAGATGGGATTAGCAGACACATTACATGCACCTTGTATTCTTTTATTCATTGTGTTTTTTTCTAGCTATTGTCTAGAAGTATCCATAGGAGGAAAAAGTAGCTGGAACCTATTCATTCTTCCCCCTACTGATACTTAAATGTATATAGGATGGAGAAATAAGACAAAGCCAAGGAGGTCTGGGAGTGTGATGGGTCAGACGGATGAAATAAAAAAAAAAATAGAAAAAAAAAAACTTAATATACTATAGAAAAGCAACGCGGTGTTCTGGCCGTGCCCCACACCTACACTAGACCTTCAGTCACTCTTTCCATTTTCACTATGCAATTACTCCTACTGTTAAACAAATTGTCCTTAAGGTACAGTAGCAAACACCAGGTTTATTTTCTGTAAAAACACAACCGGTTCGGAGCATTACAAAACTGCATTATTTTTTTTTTTATTTTTTTTTTCCCCGTCTTCTCTTTTCCTTCTGTGCTGTTCTGCACTTGAGGTGAACATAAGCTCTCAGTTTGATCCCTCTCTCACCATTGTGCAAAAGAAGCTTTAAATCTTCAGCATTTAAGTGCAGGAGAACATCAAAAAAAAAAAAAGAAAAAAAGGTAAAAAAAATTCCAGAACGCAGACACAACAACAGTAAAGCAGACTAGAAGCTTATTACAGATTATCCACCTGAAGACGGCCTGTAATAGATTTTATAAAGCACTGATTTCCCATAGGGACTAAACATTTTTATTTTTATTCTTGTTTTTTTTTTTTGCTGCATTAACTGCTTTTAAATTTAGCTTCTACATAAAAGCACCCAAAAAAAAAAAAACTGGTTTCACTAGAAGTTACTGTTCCATCAGTCATATTTACACAACACAGCCAAGCGTCAAAGAGATATTTGCCTTTTTTTTTTTTTTTTAGGGCGAAGGAGCATTAGAAAAAAAATCACAAAAAAACCCCAAAATATTTACAAAAAATATAGAGAATGTAAAATAATAAAAAAAAAAAAAAAACTCAATACAGTAGGTTTTTTTTTCTACAATGGTCAGAAGGTCATAAATAAATAACAAATAAATAAAAATCAAAATAAATAAATAATAAATAAAAAATCAAAATAAATTAATAAAATAAAGGCACAAACCTTACGCAGCAGATGACATTCAATTAGTGACCGTGGTGGCCAAAAGGTTAGAAGAGGTTAAATGTCATGTGGTTGTGTCACGTGACACAGTATATGCAGATAGATTGTATCTATATATAATTTAGATATAATAATAATAAATAATAACATTATTAGAGAAAAATAATTTATAATTTTTAAAATTAAAAATATATATAATTTTTTTTTCTATAAATCCGTAGCCTGATGAACTGTTTTTACGCTTGGCTGCAATATTAGTAAAAAAAAAAAAATAATTTTTTTTAAATCCCCCTTAGGTATTGGGTATTAGGACGCAGTAACGTTACTGAACAGACTCACACTACAGAATGGGAGCTGGGGATTTAACTTCCTTCATTGTGCTGTAGTCCTGAGGCAATGAGAATCTGTAGCACAAGGAAACCGTGACCCCCACCACCACCACCACCACCGAACCCACCCCCAATTACAAAAAGATCCAAAAGTAAAAAAAAAGTTAAAGTTTGATTCTTCTTTGAAGACTTACTGAGAAGAGAGGGGATAGAGCAAAGGCTGGCAGTCTTTACAGTTCCTTCAAGAAGGTTGCTGTCTCCTTGCAGTATAAGTTGTGTTCTGGCTTTGGTTTGAGGGAAGAGGGAAGCGGGGGTTGTAGAATGGTAAGAAGAAGAAGAAAAAAAAAAACTTGAATAAACAGGAAGAGCTGAGCAGCTCAATCTCACTTTAAAGTGAAAACACAGAGGAACATTGCCCTTTGTAGGCAACAACAGGGGACGTTCCTCCTAACAGTAGCAACGTCTGCTTCTTACTACATGACAAAGTAACCACAAGAATTTCCAAAAGAGAAAAAAAAAAAAAATTCAAAAAAACTGCAGGTAATTCGCAAGTCGTGAAGACTCTATTACAGAAACAGATTTGACTTCTCCTCCTTTCTGACCACAAGTCCCATCTGTAGGCACATACCAAACTAATTACATCGGTGGACTGGACCAACAAACAATAAAATACACTTTTTAGACCCCCCCCTTACCCACCCCTCTTCTAGACAGCTAAATGAGCTCATTGTACAATAAAAAAAATCTATGCCCCCCCCCCCCCCCCCCTTCCCTTCTGTTACGTGATGAAATACACACTACACACTGGGATCTGCTGAATAGTTACACTCAGATATTCCACCATGCTGGATACAATCATCTCTGCGATGAGATATCATTGAGGTTTAATCACCGTATTGCCGGGTTTGGAAGGTTGAGTCTAAAGGACTAGAAATCCCAGCATCCCCAGGAACCAGGAAGACATTGGCACCTGTTGTGGTGAACGACTTGTGTGTGGTCTAAAGAATGGGGTGGGATCAAGTAACTACCGAGGATTTAGGGCTTTGTAGGTTTTAAGTGCACCAGCATGGCAGTGGATGGGTGGGTGGTCTATAAGGGTAGACTATGGATGGGTAGAGGGTCTACAAGAGTAGACAGTGGATGGGTGAGGGGGTCTACAAGGGTAGTTAGTGGATGGGTGGGTGGTCTATAAGGGTAGACAGTGGATGGGTGGGGGATCTAGAAGGGTAGATGGTGGAAGGTTGGGAGCATTACACGGGTAGACAGTGGATTGGTGGGGGATATACAAGGGTAGAAGGTGGATGGGTAGGGTTCTACAAAGATAGATGGTAGAAGGTGGGGGTCTACAAGGGTAGACAGCGGATGGGTGGGGGATCTAGAAGGGTAGATGGTGGAAGTTTGGGAGCATTACACGGGTAGACGGTGGATAGGTGGGGGATATACAAGGGTAGAAGGTGGATGGGTAGGGTTCTACAAAGATAGATGGTAGAAGGTGGGGGTCTACAAGGGTATAGACGAGGATGGGTGGGGGATCTAGAAGGGTAGAGGTGGAAGTTTGGGAGCATTACACGGGTAGACGGTGGATAGTGGGGGAAATACAGGGTAGAAGGTGGATGGGTAGGGTTCTACAAAGATAGATGGTAGAAGGTGGGGGTCTACAAGGGTAGACAGCGGATGGTGGAAGGGCCTACAAGGGAAGATAGTGAATGGTTGGGGATCTACAAAAGTAGACTGTGTATGGTTGGGGGTCTACAAGGATAGACGTTGGATCTATGAGGGTCTTCAAGGGTAGATGGTGGATGGGTGTGGGTCTACAAAGGTAGAAGGTGGCAGTCGTAAAGGGTAGATGGTGGATGGGTGGGGTTCTACAAGGATAGACGGTGTATGGGTGGGTGTATTCAAGGGTAGATGGTGGATTAGTGGGGGGGTCTACAAAGATAGACGGGGATAGATGGCATTCTACAAGGGTAGATGGTGGATGGGTGGAGTTCTGTTATTACAGATAATGGTATAAACCCCTTCTTAAAGACCTCTTCTTTTTTCTTTATTAAAGGGTTTGTCCCACTTAAGAGAATTATCCAGTATTGATAAGATGGGGCACCGATAAGTATTGGGCACCGGGAAAGTATCAATTAAGTGAATAGGGGACCAAAAGTATCCCTTGAAAACCAGTGGCACAGAAACTAATGGAGCCCTGGTCATGCATGTTTTCAGAGGAACTTTAAGGCCCCTTTCTCCCAACCACAAAAGGTTTCGGGAATCAGACCCCCCAGAGATCTGACCGTTATCCTTGGTAAATTTGTTAGGTTTTATTCTTTTACGGGGTTGTCCTATCAGGCTATTTCTGCTATTGCCGTATGGAACCTAGGACTGAATCCAACCCTTGGCAACTTATGGATGGGGTCTGTACGTTCTCTATATATATTTGTATGGGATTGGTATGGGTTTAGTTTCTTCCCATATTCCAAATCCTTCCTAGAAGGTTTCTATGGAATTGGGACAAGGAATGCAAGCCAATCCTCCAAAATTTGCTTACGCAGTCCCAAAATCTTAATTCCAAAAAATTAAGCCCTGTCCCAGTATGAAACCCAGCTCACCAGATTTAGGGGTGTGATCAGATAGTCTGGCAGGTCCGGTGACATTCCAAGGGAGGGGAAAAATTTATTATGAGGGCTCCTATGGAATATAAACCTATTTTAAAGGGGTTTTCCAGTGGCAATAAGTTAGCCCCTGTCCACAGTATAGGGATTGACTTGGTCATTGGTGGGGGGCTCAGTGATGAGATCACAAGAACATAGTCATTTATGCAGCAGTGCGCATACATGACCGGCTACTACATTCTTTTAGGGTGCAAAAGGTGTACAACAGACCTCCATTCTCGTGATCCATGGGGTGACCCCTACCCTCTGGTCAGCAAGGGGCTGATTTACTGTTACTGGACAACCCCTTTAAGTATATTTATATATATCAGTCTGTTGATCCCTCTGTTAACTCCAAATACTAGGGAGGAATTGGTATTTTTAGGAACCCAAGCACATTGCTCTCAGGTCGGGTCAGTCATAGCTTCAAAAAATATTGGCTTCCTGAGGACTTTGGTGTGGGCCCCTTCAATCTCCAGGGCCCCAAGTAACGGCATGGCTTGCATTATGGGTAAATCCCCCTATATGTGAAGATGCAGTATGATCATGCCATATGCTCTGGATGCTGGATGTATGATATGACTGCCCATCCATAGAATGCATTGAGTGTGCTCCAACGACAGACACCCATTGGATAGAATTTGACAATAATTTTTTATAAATTTTAAGTGCAAACAAATTTTGCTGAACACAAACCCAAATGGGAATCCCATCTTGCATAATAACAGGAATTAATCTGTAAGAGTACAATACAGACGGTCCCCTACTTAAGGACACCTGACTCACAGACGACCCATAGTTAAAGGCCCACCGTGACCTCTGGTGACCTCTCTGGATGCTTTACTATAGTCCCAGGCTGCAGTGATCAGCTGTAAGATGTCTGTAATGAAGCTTTATTGATAATCCTTGGTCCCATTAGAGCAAAAAATTTTGAAACTCCAATTGTCACTGGGGCCCAAAAAAAATTTGTCTGGATCTACAGTTATAAAATATACAGTTCCGACTTACATACAAATTCAACTTAAGAACAAACCTATGGACCGTATCTTGTATGTAACCCGGGGACTGTCTGTATATACCCACATCTCAGGGTATTAGAATATGCGCAAAGACAACATCTAACCAAAAAATTCTAAAAAAAACCCAAATATATGTATAAAGGTGTCACAAATATTTCTCTGCAAAATATTTCTACGAAAAAACTGCAAACACATTAACGGTCGCGTGAGAAAACACAAACTGGAACACTGTATCCTGTGAAAAGCGCGACTCCATCTAAACAGCGCGGGGAACCTTACAAGAAAACCCAAAAAAGCACAGTTGGAGAATAAGACATCAGCTGTGAAGACTCGCAGAAGACGATTCGGTCTGAATCTCAGCACTTTCCCGATGTGTGCGGAATTTCTATGAAAGGTTCAAAGCCTGCGCCGCGTATCTACAACATCCGTGCTATAGGAACGTCCTGTTTTTTATTACATTTTTTTTTTTATTAATTTCTAAATATTTTTATGTTGATATTTATTTCATGTACTTTTTTTTGGCTATTGCTTCATGTTTGATTTTCACTTATTTTATTTCTTTTCTCGTCATCCGTTTTTTATTTTTTTCAATAGTTTTTAGAGTTGAGTCTTTACTGTTGAGGCTGTTTCCTATTTTTTTTCATTTTTTATTTATTTATTCTTCTTATTTAAATTTATTGCAGCCCCAACTCGATCTTTTTCAGATTTTTAATAATTTTAATACATTTTTTTTTAATTTCGATTCATTTTATTTACAATTTAAGAAAACTTTTTTTGTTGCTTATTTAAATTATTTTTTATAGTTGCGATTCCTGCTCCTCAATTTTTATATTTTAATTGTTTTTAGTTTATATTGGTTTATGCTCATAGACTGCAAGCTCCTGTGAGCAGGGCCATCGTTCCTTTTATTTCACCTGATATTTTATTGCTCTGTACAGGCGGTCCCCTACTTAAGGACACCCGACTTACAGACGACCCCTAGTTACAGACGGACCCCTCTGCCCACTGTGACCTCTCTGGTGACCTCCCTGGATGTTACTATAGTCCCAGGCTGCAATGATCAGCTGTAAGGTGTCTGTAATGAAGCTTTATTGATAATCCTTGGTCCAATTACAGCAAAAAAATTTGAAACTCCAATTGTCACTGGGGCAAAATTTTTTTTTGTCTAGATCAACAATTATAAAATATACAGTTCCAACTTACATACAAATTCAACTTAAGAACAAACCTATGGAACCTATCTTGTACGTAACCCTGTAATGTCTTTCTCTATTTGTATATGTGTCACATGATCTGTACGGCGCTGCGGAATACGATGGCGCTCTAAAAATAAATATTTATTATTGTTATTATATGTTTTATTTTATTACGTGCTATTTTTTTTTTATTATCCCCGCAATCGGTGGAACAAATCTCAAGTTATCAGCCAAAGGTTCTTCCACCACCGTCACGTCGCCATCTAAATGACTATTATTTGATGCGTCTCCAGCTCGGAAGAGGTTAAATTATTCATAATTCACGGGCCAGCGCCATCCAGCTCTGACTACAGATGAGTAAATTGGCTCCTCTTAATCATCGGAGTTCTGTCTGCTGTCATGTGGGTGACATATCACAGATATTTAGAACAAACACAAACCCGTTTCGAAAAGACTGCGCGAAGGCGAGCGAAAACAGTCTGGCGGCCATGTTTAATTTATGCGGAATGGGGATATTATCTTAGGTAGTCAGAGATTTGTAGGGGAGGGAGGGGGGCATAGCGGTTCCTGTCACTGGGTGCTAACCGCTTTGGAAGCTGTCAGTGGATGTTTACACGGGCCCCACGTCTCGCTCCTTCATCGAAGGGATTTTTTTTTTTTTTTTTTACAAGATTTCATCTTCTTTTGATCTTCCATTCAAAGCAACAGAAGCTTGATAGACATGCAAGTCTTAAAGCAAATCCAGACGCTGCAGATAAACCCACAGTGTATGACAGGCAGGAGCATCTAAAGCTTATAAAAATGACTGGAACAGCATGTCGTCTGAGTATTACAATAGCCGAAATCAAGAGACATATTAGGAGGAACTGATCAGCCACAAAAAACAGTTCAAAAAGGCCGATGACTGGGGGTAGAAGGGAGGGGGGCCAATCTATTTCACAGAGACATCAGCTTATTTCCCAGGCAATGGAGGTTTTATCCCAATATCCAGAGGCAGGAAGGTACAGAAGTTACTACACAAGGAGGAAAAAATAACATAAATATTCTACAAAATTTTTACATGTTTAAAAAAAATATATTCCCCCCCCCCCCCTTCAATTTTTGGTTCCCCCTATATATTTTTTTGTTCTTAAAGAGTTGGCCTACATTACAGTTTTTGTAAAACAATTCTCTCCGTGTTTGCATGGGTTTCCTCCGGTTTCCTCCCACACTCCAAAACATACTGGTAGGTTGATTCGATTTTGGACCCCATTGCTCAAGCCCCGGGCTACCACCCAAACCGCCTGTGTTATAATTCACTTATGACTGGAAGGGGAGCATCACTTCAGACATAAGGCTTAGTGGTTAGTGGTTAGCATTACAGCCTTGCAACATCTGCAAAGAGTTTGTATGTTCTCTCTGTGTTTGAGTGGGTTTCCTCCGGGACCTCTAGTTTCCTCCTACACTTCAAAACATCCGGGTAGGTTGATTAGATTGTGAGCCCCATTGGGGACAGGGACTGTTTTGGCAAACTCTGAGCAGCGCTGTGTAATCTGTGTGCGCTCTATAAATAAATTATTATTATTCACGGTAAACTGTTTCCTAACAGTGCCCCCGCAGGAGAAATTAAGTATTACATTATTGACCCATCTGTGTAATACACAGTATAGCTCATTTACTAAGGGTCGTGCTGCTCACTTTCATCGGACAGTGCACCTTTTTCGGGATTACACGGCTTGGACAGGTATTTAAGAAGTGTCTGCGCTGAAATTTTGACACCCGTGATCCTTATTTGGCGCAACGTTGCCGGCTTCCATGCAACACACATTGGGGGGGAGTGATGTCGGACCATCCGACTGATTCGGACTGAGCGCAGGATTTAACTTTCAAATTGTGTCGCAAGACAATGCACTTACATGCACCGGGAAGAAGAAGGTGAACTCTGTCGGACCTGTGCAGGGAAGCGACACATGCAGGAAATCGGGCGCACGATCTTAGTGAATCGCGCCAGAGTGCATGATCATCGGACAATGCACTTTCGGGGAACTCCGCGGACGGGTAAATAAATGTGCCCCACTATGTACAAATTGCTTAGCTCCTTCTGCTCTATAACATTCCTTGTGCAGATAGGGTACTCTGTGCAATCCGCTCATCTAATCCTGCTCTATAACATGCTGTCTGCACATAGGACACTATGTACAATCTGCTCAGCTCCTCCTGCTCTAGAACATGCTGCCTGCAGATAGGACACTATGTACAATCTGTTCAGATCCTCCTGCTCTATAACATGCTGTCTGCAGATAGGACACTATGTACAATCTGTTCAGCTCCTCCTGCTCTATAACATGCTGCCTGCAGATAGGACTCTATATACAATCTGCTCAGCTCCTCCTGCTCTATAACATGCTGCCTGCAGATTTAGGGATAACATGTACAATATGCTCAGCTCCTCGTGCCTCTATAACATGCTGCCTGCAGATAGGACACTATGTACATCTGCTTCAGCTCTCCTGCTCTATACATGCTGCCTGCAGATAGGACACTATGTACAATCTGCTCAGCTCCTCGTGCTCTATAACATGCTGCCTGCAGATAGGACACTAAAGGGAAATCAGTAATGTTAACCTGAGTGGAAGAAGATCAGATGGAGAAATCTGAAGCCCCCGTATAATACTGTATAACACTACAAGGTGCTTCAATGGGAGGTAACACGTCCGGGACGCTGAATGACGCGGATGCACCGTTCCGTTATCCAGCTGAATGGAAATTACCAGATGTCATCCTTACTTAATTCACCCCTACAAGCCTCAACGTAGAGCAGGTCTATAATTTCCCCATGCCCGGCAGTGAATCAGTTCCATGGACTGGCAGGTTGTATAATTAGGGCTCTTCCACCATCCAGGAAGTGAGCATCACTCTCTCTGATAATTGTTGTTAATAAATCACACGTAAGAGAACATATACTACTTTCTTGGCTGGGAAGAAAGCTTATTTATTTACTGCATTCCTGCGCCATTGCACACGGCCAGCTGCGGAGGCTCTCAGGGTCTCCTCTGACACGTTGCAAGGAAAAAGTCTTCACTTAGGACTTGTGAGTCTGGACCAATGCCAAATCATCCTTTTTGATGGCCTATTGAATGTCTGAGAAGTTCAATGATGGGTCAACAAACATAATCCTCTCCAGCTATTCGTGGACCAATCATACACTTGATTTTTTTGGGTCATAATTTGGTCTTCATCCCCTTTCACCCCCATCTCCAATTAAGCTCACATTCCCTCATTGGTATCACGCGCGTGGTCACATTTTATCAGCAACTCACATTTTCACTTACGTTTCTGGTGCTTTTTTAAAGTTTAGATTCTCATGTCATAAAATAACACCAGTACGATGGTTCGTGCTGCTACAGAAGATAAGATTGTAGCATCTGAAGTGGCATTCACCCTCCATTCTCTAAGCATGGCCCAAGCCTAGACAAAAAGTGACTCTTTTCAGCTCCTTCGGAGATGTTTTTGAAGGTATGTAGGCATTTGTATCATAAGAAAGGGAATTCTTCTATATCTTACTTCCTATAGTTCTATACCTGCAATACCAGGGGAATGCAGAACAGTCCATTACATGGTTTATACATAGCCCTACAAGACATTTTACGATGCCTAACGATGGTTGATAAAGGTTCCTTTCTCTTTAAACTCAACATGACCTAACATGGTACTTGTAAAGGTGCTTTGGGATCCCCTAAAAATCATTGGTTCTCAACAAGGATACAAAGTACAGATGTCAGGGCATGCCAGAAGTTGTGGTTTCCATAGTTGAGGATCACTAACATGGTCAGGAGATGTGCAGCTGATATTTTTGGCAGATATTGTGAAATAATGGATTGGATCTATTGAATTTCTATAGGCTTCATCCATTTTCTCGCCAGAGAGGTAAGACCCAGGCAAACGAATCTCTGAGATCACATGACTATGGGGAAGTGAGGAGGAACGAGTATTCGGCAAACATCTATTGAAGGTGGATGTCTTTAAAGGAAATCTACCCTCAAAATCCATCATGATAAACCAAGGGCATTTACTCATAGCTCCAGGCACCGGGACTGTGGTAATCGTCTTATATGTGTTATCCATGGCTATGCTAATGAGTCAGAAGGGCTCTGGGGGTGTTCCCTCTTTTTGCTGTAGCTTCACAAGCTGTCTCACTGTCTCCCCCCGATCTAACAACACTTCCCCTTATCTCACACAGTGTAAAAGCCTTTAAAGCTACAGCATGGATGGGATTTGCTAATGCCCCCCCCCCCCGGAGCCCTTCTAGGTCATTAGCATAATTATAAAAGTTGATATTAGAAGGAAGGAGGCCATGGATAACAAACATAAGAAGATAATCACAGTCGTGGTGCCCTGATCTATGAGTAATTGCCCCTAATTTATCATGATGGTTTTGTGGGTAGATTTCCATTAAGGTGCATATATATATATATTCGACCCAGTTCACACCTCAGTTATGTCATAATTTATTGTGAGCCAAAACCAGGATTGGATTAACATATAAAACAGGTGCAAGTCTCTGTCTTACGGAAAACCTAAAAGAGATATGAACAGGACCCTAGACATATTGGGGCACATTTACTTACCCGGTCCTGTCGCGATCCCGCGGCGCATTGTCCGAAGCAGATTCGGTATCCCGATATCCAGCAGGTGTTGCTGCTGCGCTTAGGTCCGCCGGAGTTCACCTTCTTCTTCCTGGTGCATGTGAGTGCTGATCTTTTTTAAATTCTGTGGTTTTTCCGAATCCGTCGGGTTATCCGACAGTCACGCCCCCCGATTTCTGTCGCGTGAAAGCCGGTGCCGATGCGCCACAATCCTATCGCGTGCGGGCCAATTTGCCTCAAAACGTAAATCGTCGGGAAACCTGACAAAAATGCGTCCAACTGACCCTTAGTAAATGAGCCCCATTGTCGTATGGCCAAACCCATTATGGGACACTGTGCTCCTACATATGCTGATGGTAACGACAGGGCAGGTTGGATTCTAACCAAGTAGAATCTTCTGTTTCCATCGGCAATAAGTCAGTTCTAGAGGAGCCT
The DNA here is from genome assembly GCA_019512145.1 of Engystomops pustulosus. Taxonomy (NCBI): domain Eukaryota; kingdom Metazoa; phylum Chordata; class Amphibia; order Anura; family Leptodactylidae; genus Engystomops; species Engystomops pustulosus. Next base: position 89,459,785 of record CM033649.1, read on the forward strand.
AGCAGTAGCTTAGTCCTCTCCATCCATTGTCCAATATAAAGAGGGGCTCCGGCAATTCTCATCTCCCAAAGTAAAGAAAATAGCTTGAATGGACTGGTGGGTAAGAGCTAAAGAAACCCAATCTGATGCATGTGGATATTTTATACTTATACTGGATAATAATAAGATAAAAATAAGAGAAAATAACAAGAAATCACGGTAAATCCTTCTATTACTCGGCGTCTGACATGGCCGATGATTAATACGAAGCTATCAGACATAATAACGTTCCCAGCACAATTTCGTACTTAGGATTGTTTGTTAACAAACGGGAAGAGAACGGTCTGTGGCAGGTGAAGGGTCAGCAGCTTTACCGTTACTAATTTAGCCTGCGGTTCTGTCTGATTAAGAACGCCCTTGGGGACGGAGAAGTAAGATCTTCTTCATGAGAGGCAATGCCTTCTGAAAATGCTCTTTTTTGCATACTAAACACTTTGGAATGTGTAGATTTTAAAACTTCTTAACCAATTTAAGACACAGTAATCAAGCTGTTCTCCAGCTCATAAAAGCAAAGTCTGTGTCCTGTTTAAGGGGGGAAAAAAGTCCAATTTTCTGTATTTAATTTTGCTTTGTGCAGGTGAATACATGCGGCATAATAGGAAGCAGATTTTTCTCTCTTCGACTTAGTTTACGAGAAGAAGAGACCGAAGACGATACAACCAACAACATCTACTGACCCCTCGGGTCAAAGTATTTGGCCCCTTATACTCTCATTGCACCCGGCTTTAAAAGGGTTGTGATATTTATCTACTATACACTGGATCAAACTCCCGGAGACTCAAAGAACATGACCCAAAATGGTCCCAATAACGTTTTGCAAACCAGAAGGATTGCAGATGTATATTTCCGCCCCATTCTCCGTCCACTTCTATGAATGTCTTGGACTTCCCATTGGATGAAGGGAGTGTGCACACCTCTGCTCCATTCCATATGGGCCACACAATCGTTGGGGGTTCCAACTGTGGGATGCCCAATGACCAGACATGTATCCCCTATCGCTAAGGATCCATCCATCTTTCCAATCGCCCTAACTATTCCATGAGGAAGCATTGGGTAAATTCGCACAGCCTATCTGAGCTTACATGAGTACACTACGGATGTATCGGGAAGAATTGAGCGGATAACTAATAGCGATGGTCATCTTAAGTAAATGTGTCTGAAAAATCGACTTTTTTTATGCTTCTTCTGTGTACCTAAGCTGAGAGTATCTAAGCTACAGATTTCTAGGAAACTAGCCAGAGTTGTATGTAGTTGGTTGAACACTGTGTCTGGTGGTTATCTTCCAGAACATATTGGGTAGGTTGACTGATTTCCCAGTTGACTGATCGGGTCCAGCTGTGGTTCAGCCATGAGTGCCGGAGGGTTGATACATTTTTTATTTTGATTTCCTTACCCTTGCCCCTTATTCCATACCCCTGCCCAGTGGAATTTGCCATTATTTCTGGAAAACCCAGTTATCTGAAGTATTCAACCAATACATAAAAGGGTAATTGAAGCCTACATTGTGCCTGGTACTATACAGGACTCCATCCAAGCAAAGGCTGCCCATGGTTGGTGCTTTCTTAAGGATGGTGGACCCTCTTATCTGGTAGTCAACATTAATAACAGGAACCTAAAGTTAAATTTGCCCTAGTTTCTATCTCTAACTTTATATATGGTTTCGCTATAGAAATTGTGTACAATATGTAGCAATATATTCCTTTGCTGTGTAGGTCAGAGGAAATCTTGGCTTGAACATCCATTACAAGTGGTATATGAAACCCCTCTTCACCACACACCTTCAACATGGTAAAAAATCCCTTCCTCCGCACATCACATTATCCCTTCAAAAAGGACAAATACCCCCCCAGCGATCACATGAGCAGATATCAGTATCGGATAGGTTCTATCGAGGACGTGGGTCGTTATTATAGCACATCCATCATTATTATGGAACAATGTGGATACAGTCGCACAAAAACAACAACTGTCTTAGCCTCTCATTAGATTTGCTTTGGACTTGAATGTCACCGTAGACCTTGACTGTAAAATAGCTCCGGCCTAATTGCTTTAATTGCTAGAAGTTGTGCCGGCAGGTGTAACCCGATCTCCGGGCTATTGTGCCGCGCGGGAACAACACGGGAATGTTTACACAGTGCTCGCAGCTTAATAGACAGTGCGGCTATAGCTTTCAGACAATCCGCAAGCGCGCGACAATGGGGTGACCTGCTAATGCAGTCGCTCTACATATTTTCTGTTCATGATAAAATGGAAGTTTTCCAAACATCGCTGACCTTCGTGGAACAAGACAATCTGTGATAAACAGATATTTATAATGTGCAGCATCGGCACCTGCCGCTCCAGGCCCAGACAAAAAAACGTAGAATAATTTTATTCTACATTTTCTCCTGATAGTCTTTGTGGGTGTAAGAAGCACAGCGCCGTACACTGTAGTGGCTGTGCTTAGTAATGCAGCTCAGCTACGATCACTTGAAGTGACACATGGACCGGATCACAGGCTCGTAAACACGAAGACTTGACTATCACAAAACAACACGTACATAGGCTTCATTGTGGTGGTACACAGTCTTGGGCACACTGACTATCACAGAACAGAACAACAGCGTATGTGTGGGCTTCCTAGTGGGGTACACAGTCACCCAGGTATTCGGGCACACTGACCATCACAGAGTGACGACGCCAATTTTGGTTTCATAGAGGTAGGACATAGTCATCTAGGGATTTGGCACACTAATCATCACAGGGCGATGCCAATATTGGTTTCATAGAGGTGGCACAGAGTCACCAAGACCAAAAATTTGCTGGCTGCAACGATTGCGCAGGGGCAGGGATAGAGAAAGAAATGCCCTGCGCCGACCCACCAACCAACCCACCCTTCACACAATTATTTCAGGGCTTCTATGCAGGAGCCCTGTTAAATAGTGTTGGACTGTTTTTCCTTAGGCTCAGCAGAGAAAATTAATTTGGGGACCCACTCTTCATTTTACCTTAGGAAATATACTCTAGCAGCCTCCAAATTGTGGTGTTTTCTGATGGACCTCTGGGGTTCAGTATTGAGCCAGGGCCCACCGGAGGATCCTCTGGTACTCTGGTGGGCCATCCCGACAGTGTAAATGGATTTCATAGTGGTGGTACGCAGTCACCTAGAGACCTGGGCACACTGAATGTCACAGTACGATACCTATATGGGTCTCATAGTGGTGGCACACCGTTTTGAGCACAATCACAGTATAACACCTGTATGGGCTTCATAGTGGTGGTATACAGTCACCTATGCATTTGGGCACACTGACTACCACAGAACAATATTGGTGTCATAGTGGTGGTAGATACTACAGACCTGTGCACACTGACTATTGTTGTTGAAGTAAAAAAACAACATATTATTCCAAACATTTGGGTCTACAGTAGGTAGAGGGGAATTCTTTCCATCTCTGCAGACATGATCTGTTTCTTTAAGGTTTCGCGTTTCTCACATCCCAGGCTTTATTGTTTGTTACATGCAATAATTTCAAGCTAAAGACACGGTGTCAATGGGAAGATTTAATATAAACTAGCTGAGGCCCCTGGGAGGAACACAGAGGGGAGGAAAGTAAACATGGCCCCCCAAGTTCCCTTACAAGTTGTATGTGCAGTCGGTGCCTGGTACCACGAGTTGCCCTCTTCTCTGGGGAGGTCAGTGGAGCTATGCAGAGTCTGACAGGTTCAGTTTACAGCAGGACTCACTCTTTGTTTGTATATGCCGGGCCCCGCTAGCTGCCAGCTTAACAACAGATGGCAGGGAGCGCTTCATTCTGACTGCACAGATACTCTGCAAACAAGCACCGACTGTGGGACAAGACAACAAATTCTTCCCTCCCCATAAAGCCGCTGTGTGACATAATGGAAAAATGAGAAGGGAAGACACTAGAAAGCCAGGGGCCCCATTAAGCGGACTGCGAAGACTAACTTAAAGGGTGTTTTCCTTTATGCCATCAGAGGTTGATTTTGAGTGAACCAACCCAACCCAACTACTCTTCCTTTGTAGTCAGGAAAGATACTGGAAAGCAGCAGCCAGGCTCGTCTTTCAGACGAAACGCTACACGGATGCCTCCAGTTTGAGTCAGTTTAAAATAATAACCCTCATCCACAAAGCTCTGCATAATGCTGCACCTCCCTATCTCTCTCCCCTGGTCTTCGATCTGCCAATGATATTAGATTCATCTGTAACTTAATTTGAAACTCTCATGCATGTCGCTAGGACTTCTCCCGAGCTGCACCAATTTTCTGGAAAGACCTTCCCGGGACTATCAGTCTAACACTCAACCTCCAAAGTTTAGACCGTGCTCGTAAAACCCATCATCCTCATAGACTGTAAGCTCTTGTGATCAGGGCCCTCACTCCTATTATTCCATAAGACTGTTTGTACTCTGTAAAGTAATATTATATTTGTATATGTCCCTTATTATTTGCAAAGTGCTACGGAATATGATGGCACTGTATAAAGATTATTATTATTATTATTATTATGGTATTGTTGTAATGTCCTCTTCTTTCTTGCATGCGAAGAAGAAAAGCCCTCAACTTGGCTCATTTCTTTTGGCTCATCATGGGCACACTCTCTATCAATCCCTAGGAAACAAACCATAGCTGGATAAAAATGACTGAACTTCTTGGACTCTAGGCCTGGGCTCACCGAATCATCCTCTGGGACTCTGATGGGCCAGTCCGCCCTTGTGATAGATGAGGTCCGATGACTGAAATGCCACGTAGCAAGTAGGGAGGCATCAGTCATCTCGTCCATGAGAAAAGAGTCAGCTAGTGTCCGCTGATTAAGGTTGTCACTTTGGCAACTCAAAAAAGGAACATCCACAATAGCAGGCAGTAAAAAAAATACACAATCCTAAAAATTAAGAGAGTGCCAGGTCAGTAGAGCACCAGCCAGGGAATAGTCCTACCTCTTGCATAGCAGGGCAATCCCTGTTGGTGTTTGAAGATACAAGCGGTCCCCTACTTAAGGACACCCGACTTACAGACCACCTATAGTTAAAGACGGACCCCTCTGCCCACTGTGACCTCTGGTGACCTCTCTGGATGCTTTACCTTAGTCCCAGACTGCAGTGATCAGCTGTAAAGTGTCTGTAATGAAGCTTTATTGATAATCCTTGGTCCAATTACAACAAAAAATTTGGAAATTCCAATTGTCACTCGGGCAAAACTTTTTTTTTTGTCTGGATCTACCATCATAAAATATACAGTTTCGACTTACATACAAATTCAACTTAAGAACAAACGTACGGACCCTATCTTGTATGTAACCTGGGGACTGCCTGTACATTACATGCACATGTAACTGCTTCAACCAATCACTGTCCTCCACAGCGTTGTCTACATGTATGGCATGAGCCTAAGGAAGCGCGTGGTTGGCTGCAGTGGTCACGAATATGAATAGCATCTCATCACTGTAGGACAACTCAACCAAGACCAAAAAGAGCCAACACAGTGGTCCTACTAGAATGGTGGTGGAACATTTGCGCATTGTTTGATTTACTTTGACAATTTTTCCTGTCCTTTGCAACCTCTTTATCTTTCCTGCCTAATCTTATAATTTAAACCAATGTTTGAAGGCCACATTTTTTTCAAGTCTTATTCCCATCCTAGTATCCAAAGTTTTTGCCTAACTTTCAAAACGCAGCCTGTACATGGAGTGAATTTCACATTTCCTTCCTGTCTTATTTATGAAGAGTCTTCAATTAGACGGGCCAAGAATTGGTGGAAAATTTTAACGAGATAACTTTGCCCCCAGCGCTTTGGTCTGCTAACGTCTTTAATATGAGACATTACAAGGTAACTCACTGCACATTGGGCAGGAAATTAATAAACTATGATAATTTCTCATTTATGAAGCCATGTCTACTAGAGGCCTCCAGAGCTGACCAGCCATAGTTTAATAGGTCCTCAAATTAACATGTAATTAACCAATTAACACCACCGTATGTATGAACGCGGAATCAAAGTCTGGTTTATTAGTGGCAACAGGGTGATATGTGAGCACTCAAGACCCGGCAAGATGAAGAGCGTGGAGCAGGATTAACCTACGTGGTGCTCAATACAAGAATGCACGGCCCAGCTGGGTCATCGGGGAGGTCGGCTTGACCTAAAGCTCTCAGACATATTGAATCATGAGCTGTGATAACAAGAAACTCACTCCCGAGGTAATGTTCATTTAGCTTAGTTTAGATAGAAGAGGAATAATTTTGGATAGAGATAGCGAACGGTTCTACTTTTCTTAGTGTCCCCCAATGGACCATTTCATGGTGTTCTAAAAGGATTCCGACCCCAATACAACGTATAGATTTCATTGACTGGACATATGCTTATTTTAACTACTCTTCTTACTTTGTTAGCCTCATTGCATTGTGGGGATTGGGAAAAGGAGTCTCCATAATACCATAGTTCAATTTGGTCCATGAAAAATACATTGTTTTACTATGTTGGTTTATTAATAGGCCAAATTTGATTTTTCTTGTTGTACTAGTTCACAACCCCATAGGTCCGTCGGGTCCGCACCAGTGCCTGTCTTCACTGAAATGTCTTAATTGAGACAGTTTAAGGAACCCTAATATATCTGCATATTATACAAAATCTGGCAAATATGGCAGCTCGGTTCATCCCATAACTTATGGAGAAAGACCGACGGTATATTATCATCGTATGGTGCCTAAAGCTTTATGGTTGTAGAGGCACTAAGTAGGTAATAGGACTATAAAAGCAGCGATCTTGGATATGAAAACTGAGAAGTGCTGGCTCCTACTGAGGAGACCCAGCTGAAATTTTGTTCTTTGGAAAATAAAATATGGAATTGAACTTACCTCCAGGTGGAAGAAAACTATGTCCCAAGTGCCATCAAAATTAGCTGCCATAGTGGTCAAAATCTGACTCTGGTAAAATAATCTTGAAACAAGACTTGGGATATTGGCCTAATCTGTGTCTGGTTGTCTAATATCTATCATCAGGCTTCAACGAGTTGGATATTTACATAGGTGGAACCAAAGAGAGAGGAGCTGATGTGCAAATGGTGGATTGGTATATGGATTTAATGGGGGAACACTATGGGGCACATTTACTTAGCTGGCCCCTCGGAGTTCCCAAAAGTGCATTGCCGACGACAATGCTCTGTGCCGCTATTCACTAAGATCGTGCGCTCGATATCCTGCATGTGTCGCTTCCCCGCTCAGGTCCGCCGGAGTTCACCTTCTTCTTTAAGTGCATTAGATGTGACATAATTTGAATCTTAAATCCAGCGCTCAGTCCGAATCAGTGGGATCGTCCAACGGCCCGACACCCGATTTCTGAAAGCCGGTGCCGCTGCGTCAAAATCTGATCACGTGTGACACAATCCCCTTCCAAATACCTGTCCCAGCCATGCAATCCCTGAAAATGTCGGGAAGTCCGACGTAATTACGATCCGCCGACCTAAGCCCCTATGTGCAGTATTTTAGGTCCAAGGAGTACATACTGTTCTTGTACCAAGGCTTCCACTGCCTATGATGACCCGTAAAGTGTCTTAATACCTCTCCACAAAGCAATACTGTAGCAATACACTTACTCCATGGCACCACCCTAAGGCCTTGTGCACAATGGATGGAGAAGAGAAGGTGGAGTGCTCGGTCACCACGTTGTGGCCGAGTATAATAGACCTCTATGAGGACAGTGAACGATCCGCAATTTATGTGGCCAGATCACAAAGGGGCTCAGCTCCCTCTAAAATAGTGTTGGGGCTTCTATATAAAGTAGTTCTATGCAGGTCCAGATACAATTACAAATGGGCAAATTGCCAAACGTAGCTAATACTCTCCATTTTATGGCCTCATAGTGGTCACATAGGCTCTTCCATTGGTGCGTCAACCTCCAACCAACATTTTATTGACAAATTCTATAAAATATCTCAAGGTATACCATGTAAACCCTCGGCATTATAGCAAAAACAGCAGCAGATTAGGCAGACAGAAAAAAAAAGTAAAAAAAAAACATATCAAAAAACCCTTTAGCTGACAAACATTGACTCCCGTCGCATTACTTAAATTGAGTAAAGAAATGAACAAGTCTCGCCACACAAAACAGATTCTCGAAAAAACCCCACTTTCCTGTTATTGAAAGAAAATTGTGTTTATTGCTCCTCCAGCATAGTGTAAACTCATAAACGTCAGCGGAGACTACAAGAAAAACCGTCAACTAAATATTGTTTCCTTCACGAGCCATTCTTCCGAGTCAATTACGCCTTTCAACTTCTAGGGGCATTGTATGATAAACGGGCAGTAAAAATCATTCGCATTAATATACCATGGTGCCTTCCCCGCAAAAAGGTAATTAAAGAAGTAAATGAGTCATAAGACTAGACGTATTAGCTGCAAAATGAAAAGCAACTGGGCCGCTACATAAAAATATGTACCATTAAGATAGCGCGTCTCCATCCTCCCGTAATCAGCCGCTCCAGACTAATCCAGCTCCGCGCTAAGTCCATCAACAACTGTTTTCCTTGTTTTCTTCATGACTGAACATTATGTGCGCGGGTTCGGAATGAATACTGTAATAAGATTTCATACAGTTTAGAATTTTTTTTTTTTACACTCGAGATAAAAGACGACATGAAGAGCGCGGCCCTATTGTGTCTTCAAGATTGCTTGTTACCCCCCGCCTCGAGAGCGTCTGTCAGGCGGACATCGAAGATGGCGATTCCCAGGGCTCGACAGGGATTGTGGTTTTTGTATCTCAATCTAGAATATTCTATATAAGATTTATATGCTATATAGTTTGAGCAGGAATATGGATGGAGTTGGCTAAGTGGTCCCTGGTTTTCACCCTTTAACCTTCATATGCAGGAACTACCAAGTCACTACCTCAGGAGATTTATAGGCTAAGCACTTGGGGCAGTTATATATGGATATAACACTTGTTAACTTGACAATTAATTCCAGGTATTTTATTGTTACTGTATATATTCGAGTATAAGCCAACTCAAGTATAAGGCGAGGCCCCTCATTTTACCACAAAACCTATTGACTCGAGTATAAGCCGAGGGTGGGAAATGCATTGGTCACAGCCTCCCCAGTATATTGCCTGCCGGACCCTGCCCAATAGTATATAGCCAGCACCTGCCCTCCCAGTATATAGCCTGCCAGCCCATAGCCTCCAGTATATAGCCAGCCCCCTTCTTTTCCAGTGGCTATGGGTCTCCTCTGGCTTCTCCAAAAATATACTTCCAGAAATGTTGGACACCTTAGATAGCTAATGGCCAAATACTTCTTCACACGACAGCTACTGCTTCAACTTCCCACCCCAGGTTTAGTAAGAATACATGAACATTCAGACAAACATGTACGTGTTCTCAATATGGAGAGGGGGAACGTTGCCCCACGACCCTTACGTCAATGGCTTAACGACCTTCAAAACATTGGTTTCCATTGAGGGGTAGTTGCCCCTCTGCCTTATACAGGAATGATCCTACAGGTGCCTACAGTACAGGTAGCTTATGGACATTATATACAGAACACCACACCTTAATCCTGCACCAAATGACCTAATGAATTCTATTTTGTTAAAAAAAAAAACTAAAAAAAACTATGAAAAATTGCAATAAAGTAATCGATTAGAATGTGATGAATATGCCAGTTCTTTGGTTGTTGAGTGCAATGAGTTAATACCTTGAGATATCACACTTTGAGATTCAGCAGTATTTTAATTAAGTCAATTAAAAATGACATGGATCCTTTTTTCCCACTGAAAAAAAAAAAAGCTGTAATACTTAAAAAGAAAGAAGGATACATGACACAAGCTTCTAGGATGGAGCGAAGATTAATTCAAGAAGATTATTCAGACATAATTTGGACACAGATAGTCGACACGATGTTATCACACAGCGTGTCAAGGTTAAATGATGTTCTTAGAAAGGTTATAAATCGCACGGTTGCCAATATTTTGGGGAAAAATTCCAAAGACACTTATTTTTCTGCCGGCTACAAGGGTTTTATGAAGGGATAGAGACAGTGGTTAAGATAATGATTATGATCATTACCAGGGTTGGGAATATATGAGGTGTAGAGGTTGTGAGAACATTTGAGGGTCAAAGGGATTTCCAGCACCATATGCCATGAGCGGTACTGGACAGTGGTACCTATGGATGTCCAAAATGGTCTATCTTCCACCCAAGAAATAGAAAACCAGTAGTGTATCCTGGAGCCGAAGGGAATAATAAACTATATAAGATATGGTGGGCCATGCAAGTTATGGAACCCAAAGAGGGCCAATGAGTAGGATCCTGGATCTCAAAAGGACTGAAGAGGTTCTTATCCTTGACTATGATGAACTGTAGCGGGCCATTTCACCTATAGAGGGCAAATTGTCTCTACAACCCAAATGAGATGTCCAGGACTCAACTCTGGGTTCTGAAGGGGACTGGAAAATCGACTCTACTCTCCAAATGAGAAGAGTGGCACTGGAGCTTTAGGAGTCCAAAAAAATCCCTCTACCTTCAACGGGAAAATCAGCCTTTTGAAGAGGCTTAAAAGTTTAGCCTACTACACATGAGAATCCTAAATTCTGGAGGCCAAAAACACTCCTCTGCTCCACACAAGAAGACTAAAACTGGGTTTTGGTGCCTAATAAGAGCGCCTCTTCCAATTGAGAAAACTTTTCAAACTAAGGAAAACCGTATCTCAGCCCCTTATTAGTCTGGGGGACCCAAATGTAATTTTTCAAGCAGTACTACTGGATGCAATACTATGTGTGACCCTTCACATTTGGAGTCCTGTTATACACTTTGTATTTGGGCCCAGAAGCTTCAAGTTACCCCTTTAAATATTACATAGAAGCTGCGTCTGAGAATGGAGTAAGTCCCTTGTCCTCAATCTCACCCATTAGCTTTTTCCTTTAATGGGTTGACCTTTCAACACCAACCGGTGGAGTCCAGGGACAGTGCTATGGTATCATGCTTATACAGATATACTAAAAGGACCACCCACTTGTCTCCTAAATTAAGAAAAAATGAAAGTTCTGATCCATTGTCAATATTTTTCAAGAAAATATCACATTTTTTTGTCCTGTTCCGACGCTTGGTCTACAGTGTTAATATGGACAAATCATAGACGGACTACACAGAGTCATCCGTGGTCCAGCATGTTAGACATCAGACTTCAAAAGTCTCATAAAATCCTTCCAGCAAATTTTTTATTTTACCTTTTATACAACAAAACATCTCCATTTCCTCTCTGGTCTGGTAGCGGCCATAGAACATTTTAATGTGAAATATGAAATCATATATTTTTTTTTTTCCAGCACAAGTGTCATTCCCAGTCAATAAAACGGAGGCAACATCTCAGTAATGGCTTTAAACAAACAATTAGACATCCTGCTAATGACAGCATACCCTGGCAAGGTCAGGGACTATCACATAAGGATATTCTATCAGGATTATAGTGTCTTGGCGTCTGGTAGTCTTAAGATGTTGCTCCTAGCTGCCTCTTCTTGGTCCCAACACAAGTGAAACCCATACATTATTTATTTATACGGCTTTGCTGAAGCGTGTTTTGTGATTAACCCTTGGCGCTCGGCGGCTCTTAGTTGGAAAATTAGACGCGTGGGCCTGGCAGTCTGCATCGCGAGCACTTGTAATATCTATAGGACTGGGGGGGGGGGGGGGGTGAATCATAAATCAAGACGCCCGGCAAAAGTGTGTTCCATCATCGTAAGGCATTTGTGACATAGTAAGACTTTCAAGGTTTATTTCTATGTAAATACTAGATATTTAAAGGGATTTTTTGGGGGAATAAAAATATGTGTAACATGGCTGAATATTGGCCACCGATGAACAAAAATAACAAAAGTTACCTATCCCATATTTCCAGTTTCTCCGGTCTTGACAAGGTTCTGGTCCCCACTTTACCCCACTTCCTGTGGGCTGAGTAGCCCCTCAGCCAATCATTACCAGAGGCAGGTCAGAGTTAGGCCATGTGATTGGCTTAGTAGGCTTCACTAAGCATTTCCGGGGAGGTGGGAGACACCGGGAAAAGGAATGCGGTGGGTTCTGGAACAGAGGGGATTAAGTGATTTGTGAACGTCTTTTTATGTTAGGGAATCCCATGTCATCGGGTTTTTCCAAGGTAATGATTTACAAGACTTATCCAACAGATTGGTGGGGGTGCAATGATCCCGCCCCAGAATAACAGGAAGTCAAGCTCCATACTCATAGTGGTCAAGCAGGAAACGGCACATGATCTCTAATTTGAGTTAGATAAAAAAAAAAAGTCAAAGAAATCTTTGGGTTTTTGCACAAAATACACAAAGAAATCCACTGTATGTGTCAACGCATACTTTTCTCGTGTGGAGAAATCATATGTGGGGCACCTCTAACGTGCACTATGGAAAAAAAACTGATCTTTACGGACCTGAAATATTATCAATTTAGGCCAAAAAAACTGGTTATTTATGGCAGGGAATACTAAAGACTAAGAGAAGTTCCCCTGACATTAACTCAGTGCATAATTAGATTGTTCATGTGGAGAAACGAGGTAAAAACCAAATAGCGATCGCCAGGGTGCATGCACGGACCTGCCAAGTTCATTAACTAAGCTCGCTATATGTCGTACCACACAGTCCAAAATTTCATGTAATCAAAATTAGCGGCGGAATTCACAGCTAATAATAACATAGGATGTTTGTTACCTGGGGAAAAAGTACTCCACACAAGAGGTCCCCAAACACGTTGGGAAGAACCATGCCGGGCAATGCCAAGCCTCACCAGATATTAGAAAGCCTACCACAAACTAGAAATGTACAACCTGTTACCAAAACTAAAGACAGAAGACTATTGTGGGAAAAGATGGGACTTGTGTACATAGCATAGTCCAGTGGGCTAGAGCTGGACACAGTCCCAAGGGGCTGGATATAGTGGGGCTCATTTACTGAGGGTCCGAACACCGCACTTTCATCAGATTTCCCGAGTATTTCCGATATGCACCGAATTCCCCTGGGTTTTTGGCGCACATGATCGGATTGTGGCGCATCGGCGTCAGCTTGCACGTGACAGAAATCGGGGTGTGTGGCCATCAGACAACCTGACGGATTCGGAAAAACCACAGAATTTAAAAAACTAATTGTGTCACAAGATCAGCACTCACATGCACCAGGAAGAGGAAGGTGAACTCCGGCGGACCTCGGTGTCAGCAGTGACACCTGCAGGAACTCGGGTGCACGATCTTGGTGAATCGCGGCAGACCCGAATCCTTGTCGGAGAATGCACCACGGGATTGCGACAGGACCGGGTAAGTAAATGTGCCCCAGCTTGAAGGTCTTTGACATGATCTTGAGTGTGCCATCTGCTGGTCATATAGCTCACACCTTACTACCAGGATCATGGGATGATACGTCAACCCTGGTAAACAATGGCATCTCTTACAGCCAAGGAGGACCAAACCAAGACGTGATCTTCTAACTGATTAGTAAACTCTAAAAACTCTGAACTGAAAATACAAAAAGTTTTGGCCATTTTAAGTGGAATGCAAAAGAATCTTCTTTGGTTTGAACCCAATCACCTAGACACGACTTAATACATACGGGAAAACTTACAAAGATGTTGGATGGAAGCTTGGAAGTCAACGCTTACTTCTCCAGTCACCCACATGCATGTGATAAGAGAGGAGGTAATAAGCCACCGGTAGATACCTTCAGTAGTGTAAGAACTCCCATAAGAACAAAGGGGCTCATTTACTAAGGGCTTTGCGGCCGCACTTTCGTCGGGTTTCCCAACTTTTTCCGTTTTGTGCCGAATTCTGTCGGGATTTTGGCGCACGCGATCAGATTTCACGCAACAGAGATCGGGGGCGTGGCCGACGTCAAAACCTGACGGATTCGGAAAAAACTGCACAATTTAAAAAACGAATTGTGTCGCAAAATCAAGCACTTACATGCAACTGGAAGAACCAGGTGAACTCCGGCAGACCTCGGCGCATCAGTGTCACCTGGTGGACATCCGGCACACGACCTTAGTGAATCGCCGGAAGACCCGAATCCTCGTCGGAGAACGCGCCGCTGGATCACGACACGACCGGGTAAGTAAATCTGCCCCAAAGAGTTAGGCATACAGAATTTCGATGGTTAGGTCGATGTCTGTCTAATTCATATGTCTACCTTAAAGGGATTCTATAGGGAACCCCTAAAGGGGCAGTTTTTTTCACATAAAATAAAAAAACAAACAAACACTATGACCCCCAGCCCTACGACCCTAGGGCTATAGTGGTGGCTCTTAGTCTACGGGAATTCTGCCAATTTGTGGTGTCTAGGGGCTGCACAATTTTGCAAAAATGTTGAAGCCGTTGATCATTGTGTCAACCGTTCAAATAAATGGGAACCCAAAAACTTCTGACTTGAGCTACGGTTAGCAAATTTCGCGAAATCTACTCTTGGGTTTCCACCCAGTCACCTAGACATGACCTTCTTTAAAGGATCATCACGGAATCATCTTCTGACGACCAACGTGAATAAGTAATTTTGTTCCAACAAAATTGTAAAGTAGAATTTATCGAAATGACACATTTCTGCATTAAAAAAAATGCTGCGTCTACGGCAGGAACGTCGGAGGGAAAAAAAATTGGAACAAACCATCCTTACCGCTCGGCTATTACGGTAATGCTGACAGAAATGATCGGATGTCACTTGCTCTATACATTGATGTGTTTCCATCTCGCCAATGGTGATGATAAGTTGTCGCTAGCGGAGTTAACCTGTCGAGAGCCAAGCCCAGGCTCCCTCTAAGCAATGAACCGGTTAGGGTCGGCCCGAAACCAAACCCTTCATCCTGAATTTTGTCATGCCGAGGTGCATTTAATTCCAAAGGCAAATATCTAAATGGTAGAACATAAGATTCCAGCTCGTCATTAAGAAAAGTCGGAAAGATAACCTTACTCCTAGGAGAAGTAATTAATGCTCTCGGAAATTGGATACTATCGGTGAGGAACGTCACAAAAAAAATACCACTCAGTACAATATAAGCCGCTCATCTGGGGAAAGTAGGCTTCGCCATCAAGGGCAAACGTGCTATAGACTGCGAGAAGAGTAAATGACAGTCTGCTGTTCAAGTCCATTAGCTGCTATGTGATAGGAGCACATTCACTAGCATACGACCTGTGAAAAATCTCAGATCTCTTTAAATCTCTGAATTGGATAGCTGCATTAATTCTTAAGAGCTGCAATCCCTCAAGCAAGTCAAATTACCCTCATTAAGAGCGGGAAGACTGCCTCTGCAATAAGTTAAGAAAGATGTGCGCAACCTACAACAGATTCCCTCGGCTAAAGCTACACAAAGCTTTCCGCAAAGTTAAAATGCCGCTTCGGTATATATTCCCGAGGGGGGGAAGCAGGGACCCCCCCCTTATTATACGCTGTTATTTATGGAAATTCATACCAATTATTAGCCAACTGTACAGTGTATTAAGAATTTTTCAGCACTTTCAGCGTCTCGTAATTCCAATGATTAAGCTGCACTATAGACGACGTTCACACATTTCAATTAGTAATTAATTTTTTTTTTATTTTTTTGTTTTTTTTTTTGGTGTAAATATTAAAGGGGGTCAAACGTGACCCTACAGGTAAAAGCTGCATTGTGCAGGACAGTCCATAAGCTTTACAGACGGTTCTTGTTTCTTAGATGTCCCCCATTTTAGAAAAAGAAATCAGTTATTTATGTTTATGCAAATGAGCATCTCGGTGCACCAGAGGCGGGGCTACCTGTTTCCTTTTATGTTCACCTTCTTTCTACAAAGCATGTCAATAATTGTGTAAAAGGTGGAATAGAAAGAAGAAATATATGTCTTGGAAGCTTAAATAGTATCCTATGCAATGTTATGATAATGTGGTAGAACACAGCGATTATACACACAGTGATGTCACAGTACAGGTATAATACACACAGTGATGTCACAGTACAGGTATAATACACACAGTGATGTCACAGTACAGAGATAATACACACAGTGATGTCACAGTACAGGGATAATACACACAGTGTACTACTACTCCTATCCTGTATATATGGGCACAGCACAGTACTACTAATCCTATCCTGTATATATGGGCACAGCACAGTACTACTCGCGCAGTGCCGAAGCTACCTCGGGGCTGTAAATCAAAATGTGTTTAAACCGCGATATAGCGGTTTAAAACACTAGCAAAGGTCGCTCCGGCACCAACTCACCCTGAGCTGGTGCCCAGTGTTTACATCTAATACCTACCATCAGAAGTGATGGTCCTGGACTTCCTCAGACTGCAGGAGGATGCCTTGAATCATGTCTGGTGAACTGTTGAGGTTGACGGCTTGGGTGCCCACAGAGAGGGCTCTGAGTGCCACCTCTTGCACCAGTGCCATAGGTTCTCCAACACTGTTCTAGTATATAATGGAATACACCCAAAATGACTATGGGTGAAAGTACATGTCATGGTGATCCTACAAGGTCTGCGGCTGTCCAGGCATTGGGTCTTGTAGCATCACAGCACCCGGAGAGCCACATGCTGGGGGCCACATCTCTGCACCCTCCTATTATCCGTTTTAGTCCCTTCCACTTTCTATGACTTGTGATCCTGTTAATAACAGTGTACGGCGCAGGCTTGATGTTATTTTGTACACAAGCTGCTATTTTCCAGGATCCTGGCCGAGGTCCCAGAGCACTGGTCTCCAGGTGCTGTTAACTATTCCAGTTTAACTGCTGTGGATTTACGAGAGCGTGCACTAACAGGTGCCGTATCACAAGGTACTATATGTTTATCTCCACTTATTGCCTTGCCTTGTGTTTGTTTGCCCGGCTGCTTTATGTATACATTGCACTTGCGCTTAAAGGCAAATGCAAAAAAATTCATTTTGAAAAGGTAAATAAATTGATCCCTTTTGTAACGTGGTGTTATATAATAGCGAGAAGCCGGTCATACAGTCGTCAGCTGAATGTTCCATATTCCATCAGACTCCCCAATACAGACTTGGATCCGCAGAACAGTGTAGGCTTTTAGAGCCTAACCAATTTCTTTACTTTGGGAGATGAGAAATGCCGGAGCCCCTCTTTATATTGGACAATGGATGGAGAGGACTAAGCTACTGCTAGGCTCCTCTAGAATTGACTTATTGCCAATGGAAACAGAAGATTCTACTTGGTTAGAATCCAACCTGCCCCGTCGTTACCATCACCATATGTTGGAGTACAGTGGCCCATAATGGGTTTGGTCATACGACAATGGGGCAAATTTACTTACCCGGTCCTGTTGTGATCCCGCGGTGCGTTGTCCGACGAGGGTTCGGGTCTGGCGTGATTCACCAAGATTGTGCGCCCGTTGCTTCTGCCCCGAGCTCCACCGGAGTTCACCTGTTTCTTCCCGGTGCTTGTAAGTGCATGTCTTGCGACACAATTTTAAATTCACGTGCGTTGTCCGAATCCGTCGGGTTGTCCGACGGCCCGTCCCCCGATTTCTATCGTGTGCAAGCCAATGCGCCACTGTTCATATCTCTTTTAGGTCTTCAGTTACCGTGAGACAAAGACTTGCACCTGTTTTACATGTTAGGCCAATCCTGGTTTTGGCTCACAATAAATTCTGCAAATAACTGAAGACACAACTGATGTGTGAACTGGACCGAATACATGTAGGCACCTTAATGGAAATCTACCATTTAAGTCCATCATGATAAACCAGGAACACTTACTCATGGATACCGTGACTGCGGTAATTTTCTTATGTTTGTTATCCATGGCCTCCTAAGGTATCCAGAAAGTACGTGTTTCTGGTTGATCATGATGATTAAATGGTAGATTTCCATTAAGGTGCCTACATGTATTCGACCCAGTTCACACTCAGTTGTCTTCAGTTATTGGCAGATTTATTGTGAGCCAACCAGGATTGGCACTAACATTAACAGATGCAAGTCTTTGTCTACGGTAACTGAAGACCTAAAAAGATATGAACAGTGGCGCTTGGCTTGACACGATAGAATCGGGGGACGGGCCGTCGGACAACCCGACGGATTCAGACAACGCGCGTGAATTTAAATTGTGTGCAAGACACGCCTTACTAGCACCAGGAAGAAGCAGGTGAACTCGGTGGACCTCGGGGCAAGAGCACTGCCGCACAATCTTGGTGAATCGCGCCAGACCCGAACCCTCGTCGGCAACGCACGCGGGATCACAACAGGACCGGGTAAATAAGTCTGCCCCATTGTCGTATACCAACCCATTATGGGCACTGTGCTCCAACTTGTGGTATGGTAACCGGTTGGAGGTTGGATCTAACCAAGTAGATCTTCTGTTTCCCATTGCAATCAAGTCAATTAGAGGAAGCCTAGAGTAGATAGTCTCTCCATCCATTGTCCCATATAAGAGAGGGGCTCCGGCAATTCTATCTCCCAAAGTAAAAAGTGGTTAGGCTCTAGAGGCCTACACTGTTTCTGCGGATCCAAGGGGTCTTTCCTGGAGTTGGTGAGTTTGATGAGATAATGGAACATTCAGCTGACGACTGTATGACCGGCTTTCTCTCTATTAATTCCCCATGAAGAGAAGTGGGGGCCTCGGTATAAGTTGAAGAAAGGACCTTCAAAGAGAGAACAGAGGATACAACCCCTGATCTAAATCTTCATCCCTATTATTTTTCTATTGTTTCCGAGAAACCGATTGCTCCCTCAAATGGGAACGCAAAAACTCCGCTTGGCCAAAAAGAATTCCAGGGATTGCAAGAGCAGCCAGTATAGGCACCTGGCAGGCCATTTCTGATTTATGTATCATGGAGCGGTTTGCTTATGCTTTCACTTACTCCCCACTGCAAGCGGATAAATTGTGTGTCGCCACTGAGGAGAATCACAGACCAGATTCCGATTAAGGATTACTAATACAAACACGCTGAGAAACCAACCTATCTCTGTTCCCAATCTTAAAAACCCAGCTCAACTGGAATTATGCCTTCGAGAGGGAATAAAACAACTAACCCTTGGATAGCAGAAGGCGCACACTTACTGGCTCTTTATTTTCCCTCGCTTACAGTGGGGGCCATGACCGCAAGACACTAAAAATGCTTAAAAAGACATCGTGGGCCTATCTCCTCCAGATAACATCATAGAAGAAGGAAGCAGGGACAAATTGCTATGAGAGAGCCGTCTGTTATTGACTCTCTCAATGCAGGAGTTTTACTAGTGTTTCACAATGAGTCAGACAGTGGCAGGATAGTTGATGTAAAGAGTACAAGTGCGAAGCTGATTGATGACAGGCGCGGGGACCAGGCAGCACAAAAAGGACATATTGATCTAGGAAAGGAGGGAACAGTCTATGGCGCCTTTTCTCTCTTGGATAGCCGATTTGTTTTTTCCCCTTTAACTCATAATATATATTGTCCATTTTCTCGACTGCCTCTCCATTGTTTATCAGATTCGCACTTTAGAATTATTGCCTGGATTATATGTGTTATCACAGCGGTGGTTCAGGGTTTCAGGTTACAACGCGTTATTTCTCGTGGCCACCGGGCACTGCAATTGGTATAAGATATATGGCGGCCAAGGGGCCACCATGGAGGATGTCGCTATTTGTCGGGGGAAGAGGGTGGCTTGGATCCTCCAAGTGAACTTCAATGTTGTATGTTGATGGCGATCGTGGGGGAATTGGTAGTTTATACCGGAGAACAAAATTTACAAAAAATTATGTGCTTGGAGTTTTTCATCCAATTCTGGGTATGTTTGAGCTGCCGTTTACCGAAAATACCTTCAATTAATTCCTAGAATGCTCTAATTATTGAAGTGTTGATGCAATGAGTACTTTGTCTTATAATTATGGTTCTTATAGCTGATTACTATTAGAGCATCAACCCGCGAATGGTCCCAAGAACATCTCATCAGAAGTGGCAATGCCGATCTGGCCAAAAGCAACGGTGCCATTTCCAGAATCAGGGTCCAAACATGCTTAGTTCCAACTTTGGCCACATTAAAGTGTGTAAAAGAGCTGCGTGTACCATATGTGCATCTCATGGGAAGAGGCTCCGAAACCCCCTCCGACAGCAGTGCACGGGGTCTGACTGTTCTATGCCCTCCTATAGCTATGTGCCCCCTGCTATAATGTAGTAAATGGGCTGGGGTTTTCGTCTATATGAGTATGACTACTTTATTCCCCCACCCCACGTAATCATTGGGTTCTAATATTTGGCCAACGCAGCTTTTGACCCATGGGCCACCAGGATCTTGGTGCAGCTTATTCCCCATGCTAGACACAGGGCAAATATCATAATGGGGTTGCCTCCTACTGTTGGCTCTTTCACTTGAGGTTGGTTAGGGTTAAGAAACTGACTCAGTCGATTCCACTTAGTTGGTCACTAATCCTTCGATGTTGCTAATTGAGGGTCCGGGATAGATTGGTATAAGGGCAATGGGAGAGATTCCTCCGAGACCAGGGTTTGCCAAGGGTTTTTGGGATCAATTGGTAACTGGTTTATGTGTACCCAAATCTGTACTGTGATTTCTGTTCATAAGAGAGAAGGAGAGAAAGCGAAGCTCAATGATATAGGGTTTTTTTGGTTGGATCTGATTAAAAAGTGAGGTAAACAGGAACTCCTGGTAGAGAACAGAGGCCTGTATGAATTTGCAAGACCCATTTTTGCAGCCTGTTTTCCTGGCTGAAAAAAAATCAGGCAATTTGTCACCCGTATGCAACCACATATCCCACCGTTACTTGGACCGTATCCACAAAGAAATACCGTCGGCTGGTCTCTTGGGCAAACCCAATGCAAAAACGGGACGTATATGGTAGACAACACTGTATGTAGGACATTTTTTTCATAGACTTTCCCCATGGAAAGACTGTCAGTAAACGTTAAATAAATAGGACTGTTTATTTTACATGCGCAATGACGGCCAGTTCCACAGTGCTGTTTAGTGTGTAGAAAAAAATGGGGATCGTGTGAATGAGGCTTAAGGGTCCTGTTTTACTACGCCCACCCTAAGGATTGACCCGCGAGGGTCCTGATCGCCTGATCATGCCACCAAACAGAATGATAACAGCTCTCAATACTGTTTATGGGAGAGTAGTAGGACTCTTCCTCTCTCCAGGGTCCTGTTTTAACACAGTCCTGCTCAAAATCCTTTTTAAAAGGGCAGATTACCACCAGGATAAAGGCTATATGCAATTGAGCCTGAGGGCGTTAGGCTCCTAGGAGTTAATGGTGCCTGGAGTCCCTTAGGCCATTTGCATACCGTCTTCATACAGCCTGAGGGGTCCAGGCTCCATAGAGAGTTAAGGTGGCCTGGGAGACCCTTAGGACTACTTTGCAACAGTCATTTTATACAGCATGAGGGCTCCAGGATCCAGAGGAGTAATGGTTGTCTGCGGCCCCTGTAGGCTATTTGCATATAGGGGGTCATTTACTAGAGCGATTCCCGACGTTGTTACCCGATATTTCCGATTTGCGCCGATGGTACCTGAATTGCCCCGGGATTTTGGAGCACACGAATCGGATGTGGTACATCGGCGCTGGCATGCGACGCGACGGAAATCGGGGGGGCGTGGCCGGACGAAAAACCGACGGATTCGGAAAAACACCAGCATTTAAAAACCGAAAAGTGTCTCGATTGGAAGCGCTTACCTTCCTGGTCAGCTCGGTGTATTCCGTGCGTTCGTGGTTTTTTCAGCCGCCAGCAGGCCACCCTGGTGGATGGCGGAGGGGAAACTACCTCATAAATCCCGATCCGACCGAATCCTGTTCAGAGAACGCGCCGCTGAGGGATCGCGAATGGGCCGCGGTAAGTAAATTGCCCCATAGTCTTTCATCCTGGGGTTGATGTTCTGTAAAAAAACCTTTATAAGTCTTCTTAAATGTATTTATTATGTTGTTTACATATTTATTTATTTTTTACGTTCACAGAAGATTTTTTTCCTAAAAAATTAAAGTTTGCAATAATAAATGACGTAAAATTTTTCAAAAAAAAAACGTTATAAAAAAGAGGAGACTTGGGAAAAATGGACTTCTGTAACATTGGACACATGTAGGATGCTTACCTTGACCCAGGGGTACAAGTAGCAAATAAATGAGACGCTGCGTTCCCGCGGCGCGGACGTCGTTGAAACTTTTTAACAGGATGGTTTTATTCCAATTTGTTGACAGATTAGCTACCAGATGCAGAGAGTCACGTTTGCAGAACTGGCGGCATCCTATCGTTTTCTCAGAAAAAAAATTTAAAAAAACACAGACACACATGGGAGATTTTGCAAGTGGTTTGCATTTATGACAAGTACTGCTGAGTCGGCATAATTGCACAATGTTGTGTATAATGATAAGCTATATGGCTGCCTAATGGAGTCCAGTCCACTTTTAGGTGCATCGCAGATGATTTGAATTAAGAGAGGGTTACAGGGGACTTCTTTATGCACTCATGTTATTTCGGTGGGCAAGGAGCGAGTTTGCATGTATGAATCACATGACTGAGCGGAAATGTACATACCACAGGGAGGGGGAGGGGTGGAAAAACATGGGATTTTTTTTTTTTACTTTTGATTTTTTGGCAGCACAGACGCTGGGGGGGACTGATGCGTGCTGATATATTAACATATGCAGAGCACATTTGTGACCACGATGCCAAGTCCTCATCTGGCGCCAGCGTGAGCGAAGCTCAGCTAGTAAAGGTAGCTCGCAACGCAGGGAAAGGAGACAGTATTCCGCAAGGGTACAGTAACAGGCCGGGTAATCCAATACACAGGGGCACATTTACTTACCGTCGCTGGAGTCACAGAAAGTGCTTGTCAGACGATCATGCACATCTGCGGCGATTCACAGATGTGCGCCCGATATCCTGCATGTGTCGCTCCCGCGCGTCAGGTCCACCGGAGTTCACCTTCTTCTCCTGGTGCTGTAGTGCTGATCTTGCGAACAATTTGAAGTAAATCCCGCGTAGTCCGAATCGTCAGATCGTCTCAACGGCCGGTGTGGCGCAGTTGCTTGCCATGCAGTGGTGACTGGATTTCCAGGACCCCACAGTGAAAATTAATTAATCTTCATTATCCCCCATTATCCCTCTAGCAACCCCAAATTGTGGTGGTTTGGATGGACTTCTTGTGGCCTTCAGTATTGAGTTGAGCCAGGGCCCCAGGAGGGATCCTGGTACTCCGGTGGGCCAGTCGCACTAAGCTTGCATGTCTTCTATTAAAACCCCCTTTAAGAGAAGGTCATGCCACTCCAGGTCCGAATGACCCATGGACGCAGGACAAACAGTACTAACCACTACGCCTTGTACTGACTGTGACTTTGGAAAGAAAAGGTTTTGCAAAAGTTTTAAAACTTATTCGTTCATCAGAGTCTCCTAAGAGTTAAGTTGCGCCAAAGTAACAAGAAGAGTAAGTTCTGTTAATTGTTGTCTGAACCGCGACCTCCGCCCCCCCCCCCCACGGCTGGGGAAAAATATGGGCAGAGTTCTAAACTCATTATTTTTTTTTATGTTGTATTTATTTTTTATTATTGGTTTTATCCGGTTCCTTGGTCATGGTTTCTATCTCCTTCCAAGCAACACAAGCAACTGAGATAAAGGTTTTTGTTTCGTATTGACATAACTGGCAGGTCTGAGTTTGTTTGTTGGCCTGTCGGGTCGGGATAATGTCTGCCTTGTTCTTGTCTAAAGGTAAAAAAAAAAAATAGTATGCGAATTATTAAACAGATCTGTTACTCGAGGTGGGAGTATCTGCCCTGCTCAGGTGACCAGAGAAAGATCAATACCTCACGGATGAAGACACAAAACTTTTTTTTCGCGGAGTGTTTGGCGGTGTAATATTTTCCTAAGGTCTTTTTTGTTATGTTGCTGAGTTAGGTGTTTTGGAATTTTTATTTATTTATTTTAGGTTTTTGTATTGAAACTTGGGGAAGAAAGAAAATGATTAACGAAATTCCGGCCCCGAAACATTTTCTCAGCCATTCAAGCATTTTATGAATCGGACAAAGAAAAAATGAGCTGACGGAATGTTTATAACTTTTAATCTGAAGGTACGTCGCGGATTTCGGAGACGATAATATCCGTTGAGCGTTGGTGAAGGGGCGCGCGGTATACGTCGCCGGTGCTCCGAGAGAAAAAATTGGGCGGTAAAAATGTCTTTAGATGTTAAATACCGGGAGGAAGAGAAGGAAGGGGGGGGAAATGTGTATTGCGCATTGTTTCTACGTGTCTCTACACGACGGCTCACAATACAGGCGGCGGCGCGCACATTAAGAGCGAGAAATTATAGAGAGTGAAGCAGAGGCGCGAGATGAAGTATAGAGGCCGGGGGGAGGCCGGGGATGATTACCGCTAAGGGCAGCGTCGTAAGCTCCAGGTTACTGACTAAACCACTATGGACTTGTTCTTACAATGGCCTGGACTCAAAGGTTGGAAATATTATTAGACTACTGGTCATTTAGATAACATCACAGTCCTATTCACCCCTTATAGGGGATCTCACTACCAGGAATCGTTCTCATCAGAATACCTATCGTGGAACGGGTTATACAAGGGGGCTATTGTAACTGTAGCTGCATGTCTAGCTTTCAACGCTCTCGTTATAACGATGCTGTGCAGATAGGACACTATATATGACTACCTAGCTCCTCCTGACTCTACAACATGCCTGGGCGGGCGCGTGCCTGCAGATAGGACACTATATACATCTGCTCAGCTCCCTGCTTAAACATGGGTGCAAGTCAGGAACTATGTACAATCTGCTTTCTCCTCGCTTAACATGCTGCCTGCAGATAGACACTATATATAATCTGCTCAGCTACTCCTGCTCTATAACATGCTGCTGACAGCTAGGACACTAGATATAATCTGCCCTCAGCTCCTCCTGACTCTATAACATGCGGCCTGCAGATAGGACACATGTGACAATCTGCTTGCTCTTCCTGCTCCTATAACATACTTCATGCAGATAGGACATATGTCAACTCTTTTCAACGTCCCATGCCTATAACATGTTAGAACGCAGATAGGACACTATGTACAATCTGCTCAGTCCTTATGCTCTATGACATGCTGCATGCAGATAGGACATAATACAATCCTTTCAGACCTCCTCCTGCTCTATAACATGTTGACTGCAGATAGGAAAACTATGTCAAACTGCTAGCTCCTCCTGCTCTATAACATGAGCTGCAGGGACACTATGTACAATCTGCTCCAGCTCCTCTGCTCTAGAACATGCTGCTATGCAGATAGGCACCTAATGTTACAATCTGACCCTCAGCTCCTCCGTCTATAACATGCTGCAGTGCAGTTAGGGCACTATATACAATCGCTCAGTTCTCATCTCTCATAAACATGCTGCCTGCAGATAGGAAATATACAATCTGCACAGCTCCTCCTGCTCTATAAATGCTGCTACGATAGGACACTATGTACAATATGCTTACTTCCTCCTGACTCTATTTAAACATGCGCTGCAGATAGGACATATGTACAATCATGCCTCAGCTCCTCCTGCTCTAAAAATGCTGCCTGCAGATAGGACAATATGTACAATCTGCTTCTCTCCTCTGCTCTTAACATGCGCCTGCAGATTGGACTGAATGTTAAATGTACAGGGCCCCTTTAAGAGTTTTTTTTTTAACACCGGACGATTCTTAATTACTGGAAGATGACCAATCCGGAGAAATATTGTGTGACCGCATTAATAACCTGTGCTGCTCAGTGATGTCCATCCGGCCCGGGAGCTGGGAGCGCTGTCTGTGAGGAGACATAACGGAGGGCCACGGGCAGGATTCATCATGGAGGACGTAGTCTTTCTCCTCTTACTCAAAGTGTCTCATTGTGCTCCAGGCAGAGTGAGGATTATGTCTCGCTGTAACCATGAAATTTTTCATCATTGCATCACCTGTTACACAACAAGCATGGCTGCCAGCAGTCTCCTCTCGTACCGAGGCCACTCACTACACGGTCAGGACTGATGGAGGACCCCCAATCTACATGATATTCAGCTTGTCCTTCATTTCCAATATGGACCTGTCTGATACAGCATAAGGGTTGAAACAGCGCCACTCTTGTGTTTGGCTGTGTTGTGGTATTGGTCGTGTAGCATGCATTTCATGGCATTGCATTGAACCAAAGAAGAATTGTGTAATACCTCCTCTTCTCCAGTGGGGGCACTGTAGGGAACGTGAAACTAGGTCTAGAAACTGGCATGATGAATTATGGCGAGCTTATCTGAAAAAAATGTCGTAAAAGCGAGATAAGATTGTAACTTTTCATCTGCCCTGATAAACCAATCCAAACCACCCATTGTTATTGCTATTGTTCGTGCTTGCTCCAGTTTTGCAAGAAAAGCTCCAGTGTCCTTGTCATAGAAGTTACATGATGCATTTTCTTCTTACCTGCAAGCACACTAGAGGGAGCCATACAATACTGGTTAAACTCCCCTGAGTGGTGGCAGCATTAGATATTAGAATTTTCATTGCATACTTTATCTAACAAGATATCTAGCAATCTTTCTGCAGTCTGATCCCTATAAGATACCATTCCAAATGTTTTTCAGCATGAAATTAATGTATTTTAGATAATAAAGAACATTGTAGACATTCCCTTTAAGCTTAGAATAAAATTGTAGGGTGTTAACGTTTTGAGTTTTGTCAGATCTCCTGGAATAATAATAACACTTCTTGCATTTCTCTTCTTACAATTCCGCACGGTGATGTTCCTCTATTATTCCTCAGGGAAATTAATAAATTGAGGGTGTTACCTTCCCCATGTTAGAAAGGAGTGTCCCTCACAGTCTTATACTGTTAACACTGATTGGACAAAGTCAGTCTGTGTAGGGACACTCCCTAATTGACCACGCCCAGGTGTCAATTAATTCCTAGTTTCTAGAAGGAATAATCGAGGGATGGCTCAAAATACTCCAGAATTGTTATTTCATTGATCTTTTTGTGCAATAATGTTTAGCAGTAATTGCCTAATAGTTTGTGGGGGAGATGCTTGTGGCATGAGTCAGTGTGAGCCGGTGCATGGCTCGGCCACTATCACACTGCGCGATCTCTGGCTGTCGGAATGGTGCTCAGCGCTGTGCCACCGAAGCCTGATAAAGTGCAAGTTGGAGGAGGTAGACCGCTCCATCTCTCAATGGACAAAAAAAGGCTGCCAGACCCCAGCCAACCGTGGCTACTGCCTGTACTAAGAAAGCTGCACTGACATCACAGCGAAGAGAACGGGACTGCAATGATTCCACTTATTGGCATCATGTACCCCATGTGAGGTTACAGGGAAATAGTTTAAAAGGAACCTGTCATCCACTTTTGCAGGGTGCGGTTGGATTTCTTTTTACCCGGTTCCTTTTCTATAGTACTTTGTCCCCCTAGCCATAGCACAAGGGCACCATCTTTTCCTTAAAGAACTCAACTCAGGATCCAGAAATTGGAACTTTTTCCAATACCTGGCATCCAGGCAGACGAGTCAGCGAGTCAAAGGGTGGTGGCCTCCGAGGCGAGTAACTCTTCTCCTCCTGTCTTCAACACACCCTGTCATCTACGGCCAGCGTATCCCGCCGGTCCGGAGTCTGAGGGCCTGCGCACTCCGCTCCTGTTGATCTGTCATGGACATGTGAGCAGTCAGGAGCGGTTGCATCCGACAATCCATGCGCACTTGCCCAGCTTCCAATCTCAAGATCGTAGGAACCACCCAACCTGTATTGAAAAGAGAGTCAGTAGTCTCCAACCGTAACCCTCAATCCTTCTTCCCCACAACATTTACCCTTGATAGAAATCAGGAGGATCCATTGGCAGCCAAGGTATAAAAGGTATAGGTCGGGAGGATTGGATCGGGCTGTATAAAATAAGTGCTTTCATTGCCAATTGTCTACATATGTACCAAAAATAACCCAGTCTGTTTCTTTCAGTCTGCAGTTCGAGGACTTGGCAGCACCTTCAAGGGTCTAGGTCTTGTATAAATGTGTGTTGAGAGGCAGAAATAAAAGATTCATGGATGAGGTCTTATCGTTATTATCTACAGGCCGAAACTTGGTGGCCAATTTGGGTCCTTAGAAGATTGGGTTGCGGGCCACACCACCTAAAACGCCCATACTCATGATGTATTGATTGGGGCATTTTGACTAAACCCGACGATATGCCCAATCATTTTTTTTTTCTCAAGGAAGATCATTGTGACAGCACATTCACGACCGCTGAGCATCTATGTATATTAGGGATTGAGGATCGGTCAAAGTATCAGTGACCTCCAAACCTCAACCCTTACAGCAGGCCTAGATTGCATACGTTTCTAGATTGGTTAGGAGCTGTCCGATCCAGTAAGTAGTTAGTCTACTTCTTTATCATCATCCATTGTGTTCTTCCTCATGCTATATTGTAGCATTCCTCCATAGCAAGGTCTACCGGAGGCAAGGAGACTCACCGTATCAATGCAAAAAGCAGGTTAGCGAGAAGGGACTTGTATTTTTCTTATTTATTTTTTCCATGTAGAATCGAGATATAGATGACACACTCATCAGTCGTTTAGCATCAAAGCCGCGACACAGAATGGAGGACAGAACTGGGAACTGGAACACAAAGGTACTAGACACAAGCGCGGAGGTGAGGCGAAGAGAGAGGAGAGAGCACTGTTGTACGGATTGCATTTGTTATAGGCGCTGTCTTTGATATTTTCCGTGGGAGGGGGGCTGAAGGATATGTGCTGCGGAGAACGATATTAAATTGAAAATAGGTGCTTAAAGAGTTTTCTGTTCATAATATAGTGAGGGAGCCTTGAATGGGTCTAGGGACCCATGGTCTTCTATTTTATCTAGACGTCTCTGGGATTACACCCAGCCCACAGCCTAGGGGGTGGTTAGCAGCGCTAGACAGTCCCCTCCAAGGCATGTCAGGGTTTTAAGGGTGCTATAATTGAATGTCTTCAAGTGCTGGTCTACAATTTCCCTCTCGATAGTCAACTCTCCGTTTAAGGGTTGGGTGACACATTATATACTATACTATATTACGTGGTTTAGGAGATTGACCATAATACTCGAGTTAAGCCTAGTTTTTCAGCCCAAAAAAATGTGTGAAAAACCCAAAATCGGGCTTGATAGCGAGTAAAATAAATAAGGTTTTGTCAGGTTTTTGTGGCACAATTAGGGGCATCGGCTCTACTTGGGATCGGCTTATACTTTGGATATCCGGGTATTATATAGTTGATGGTGGGGTTTATTATAACGCAGTCTAGAATAGGTTTCAAGGTACTATTCCTTGATTGGAAGATTATCTTGGTTATGGCCTCACAATAATGTATGAGTTGGAGCATGGAGAAGGATTAGCATGGAATTATAGCTAAAGCATGAGACAAAAATGTATAGCGGTTCGCGTGGTTGGGTTCCAGATGGAAGCACGAGTTGAGGTAGAAGGACATGTAGGGTAGAACTAAAGCGACGACCGTAGACATTAGATTAAAAGCTGGCTCAACCGGTCAGTGGGACACAGTCAGACTATCAGTAGTTGTTGTTGTATTTCAGCATGGCTGTCCCTTTGTACCTTTATCTATTGTAAATAACTTGAATACCAAAGTGACACCACGTTGGACGAATCACCCTCTACCAATGGACAGATGTTGGGTTGGGGCGGGGAGGACAAGAACATGTGAAATCCACGAGCCCGTCCTTCCCAGTGGCACTGATTTCTGCATTTCAATAGAGTGTGGCGGAACCCCAATTTTAACGATCAAGTCCTTAGTTCTCAGGGCACTCAATTGAAGTATTGTGGTCGTCCCAATCCCTGAATCAACCATAGAATGTCAACGATCGTGCCTATACCACAGGACAGGACATGTTGAAATCCACAAGGCCCGATCCTTCAGTGACTAATTCTGCATTTCAAGGAGATTTGGGACACCCCATTTAAGGTGATCAAGCTCTTTTAATTTTAGGGGACCTCAGTGAAATAATATTGGTGGCCCAAGTCTCCGGAGTCAACCATGTAGACATGTCATCGATCATGCCGTACAAACAGGAGTTGGGACAAAACCGCTATGAGGAGACCCTAGATTACATAGTGAGGACATATATTAACGGATGGATTTTTTGAGAGACAGGGTGGGGTTGCGGGGGTGTCTATGTTGGGCTCTTCAGAATAGATTATCTGTTATGGCTGTGTAGGAACAAGTAGAGGAATGAAGAAGTCTCTGGTTGACAACGCAACCTATTACCTTTCGCATGGGCATTTCAAATATCTCATAACATCATGCCCTCAATGGACCGCGTACTTGTCTGTAGATATAAAGTTCTTCCTGGGGCCTTATAGACCACGACCTCTCTCCCCCCCCATATTCCCTTCCCCTTTCTCCCTCAAACGTCTCACCCCTCACTCCACTCCCCCCTCCCACCCCCTGACTCCCCCTAACCGCTCTTCGTCTCTCCCATACTGCTCTGACCTATGAAGTTCTCTCACCTCCCGGCATCCTCCCCTCCGCGTCCTCACATCACCCGAGCGTTGCGTTGTCCGCGCAATCCAATCTGCACCGATTCATGAAGTTAACCTGCAATGTGCGGCCTGCCCGCTGAGGTCGCCGGAGGTTCACCTTCCTCCTGGTTGCATGTAAGTGCATGGCTTGCGACACAAATTGCTTTGTTAGATCCCGAGCGTGGATTAGTCCACGGCCCACCCCCGATTTGTGCTGCGTGAAAAGCTGGCGACGATTGCGACCAATCCGATCATGTGCGCCAAAAATCTTTTAAATGCGGTGCACGTCGGAAATCGTCGGAATCTCTGACGATTAGTGCGAGACAGGCGGCCCCTTTATACATGAAGCCCCAGGCTATAAGGGTGTATCACATTTGTGATTCTCCCCACGACTGTAGATAGAACTCCATTTCTGTGGCCCTTTCAAGCATGAAGACTTGGTATCAATATTTGTTACTAGACTAAAAATTCCGTCATAATCCAGGGGTGGGGATTATCAAAACCTAAGAACGTTATAAGGTATACGAGATCCCGCCGGGAACTTCACTCATGTTAACTGTATATGATCATTGTAGGATACCTCGATAGACGGTGGGATAAATTAAAGGGAAAATCACGCTAGAAGCGGGAAGCATGTGCCCATTTATCTTTGATTCTGCGGTGATTAATGACCCTCATTTGTACTTCCCCCAAAACAGTGAAAATATAGATGGACTGCATGGAATGGCTCTTTTTTTACTAAGTAGTTCAGATACTTGCCTCTTGAACCTCTCCTTCCCCTGCACCCTCCTTCCACTCTGTTGGTTATGAAGCCGTTGCTCTAAACCGGAAGCCACTCAGGACGATCAACTCTTTCAGGCGTGCAGATGTTAATGAGTGTTAGACATAAATTCATACCCCGAATCCATCTATTGTCTTAAAAAATGTGATAACGTCGCTCGAAGAATGTCTTTGTTCGACCCCAAAAAAAAATTTTCTTGTTTTTTTTGGCCCATTTCAAAACACCATCTACGAAAAAAAATCTGTCTCACGTTTGCTAAAATACACTCAAATCGCGTGAGGAAAATTTCCCTCATTAGGCCTGAGGTTTCTTTATTTTATTTCGCTTACTAAACACTTGATGGCGACTGACACTGTTTGTTGGCGGATTGAAAAACGGCCTGAGGCGTTTTTATTGTTTTTGTTTTTTTGTACGCTATGACACTAAAATGGGGGGTCTTGGTGAAACCTGAATCTTTGATTGGCTGGAAGGGGGAAGGGGGGGGGGGGTTAGAACACAAACAAAGAAACATCATAATACCGATGGTCTTGTGTCTTTGAAGCTATCAAGAGCGAAGACTGCTTTTGCTCGGAGAAAGCCTATTGTACAAAGTAACTGTGTTCTACATCAGGTACTCCCCAGAGTTAGTAGTAAATATCTGTCCCGCATGACATACGAATGTGAAATCTACCACAAGGAATATTTTATGACCATTTTTGCGTTGATTAGATGGATGGACATTCTGTGGAAGACAGGGCTGGACACAAGAGAGAGACGCTCAGGGGCACGAATGTTAACAGAATTGCTTAGTTGATGCTGAGTTAGATTCGTCCACTTACTGCCAGGGCAAACACAGGAATCTGTTAGCCAAAGTGCAGTTGACAGAAAGTCGCTGTGTTGACAAGCTTACGATGATAACCACTCCGTCCTCCAGAGTTCAAACAGAGATGTTTTGCTATGTTAGTAGATCTCAGAAGAAGGCTCTGACATTAAAGACGACACAAATGGTAGATCTTTATTCGTAACTCTATATATATCTGAAAAATTACTGGAGGCACAAAGGTGCTCAGTTGGGCTAACCAGAGCATACTCCATGTTGAGGGCCTTAGAAAGGAGCAACTATATCAACCAGATCCTACAGATGTTCTATATGGATGTCCTTGAGATGGAAACAGTCTAGATGCCAATGGTCCACCAAATGTACCAGACCTTACTTTTTCATTAAATTGGACTTGGAATAGTCGTTGCATAGTGGTAATGAGACATGAATCCAGTGTAGTAGTTATTTTGGCATTTCTTCCAAATGTAGGGTTTCCCCATTTCACGACATTTATGGAATTTCCAATTGGTCATTTGGCTTGAGTGATATGGAACCAATTCATTCACAGCAGCTTTAGGACATTGGTCAATTGTTCTCCAGGTAGGTCACGTCGATACTAAGACCCACATATAAGTGAATATCTGAGCATGGAACTAGCCCATAGATGTGCGAAACATACAACCATGTCACCAGATGTCCTTTTTTTATGAACTGGACTCAATCTTGTAGTACGTTGATTGTGGTCATTGAAGACACAAAACGAGATAGTCCTTAGAAGCTTTTCATCAATGATGTATTAATAACAATTGAGGAGTTCAAGGATGAAAAGCCAAACTCATATAGAAGGTGCCAATTTTATCATAGAAATACCCCTGAGGAAGATGGTTGTAATTTCTCTGATACTAATTAGAAACATGTGTTGGTAGTAAAGCCAAGATATTTTTACATTACATGATGGCTATTTAATTCCCTGGAATTGAAACTTTGACCAGGAGAGAATGATTTAAGAATCACAAGTCTACAGGAGACGGAAATGTTGAAATAGGTCAAACAGTGGACTGATACAAAATTGAGGTTAAATATGGGACTGAAGTGATGATTGAATGTAGGGCGAGCAATCATACATCGTAAAGGTTACAAAAGAGAGTAGTTAAGACTATCGATAAGCATATATGGTAAATAGGTAAGAAGAGTCTAATACAATGAAGAGTTTAAGCTTAAAGGTTGGTGAGATATAATCAGAGTGGCAAGGAAAATTTTCGGTACTAAAGCAGAAGGACCCTCCACGGCCCTTACGACCAAAAGTATAAGGCTTAGATATGTGACATCACTATTAGTTTTAGCACCTTCGACTTTTGGAAAAGTCCTGTAGATACCCAAGATCATAACCTTCATCAAAGTTTGTTGCACGGGTTTGTCCTGCATCAGGTCTAGATTGGAGCATACCCGTGCCCCTTCGTGGGAGGTGCCCCACTGGCCCTCATTACCTCTCCATGTCCACTTGCTTCTCGGATGTCGGCTGCAAGCTCTTGCTCCTAGGGGCACCTGTGAGGCCTCTCAAAATTTAAAGGGCCAGCGCACCACTGATTGGCGTGGCCACTTCTGGGTTTCCTATTTAGAACCGGTTTGCTCCTATCTCCCCCTCCAGATCTTAGTGCACGTGCCTAGAGAAAGTTTTCCTCCGTGGTCCTGAGTATGCTCTGATCTCAGTTGTGTACCCCGGACTGACCCTGAAGTTGCTTCTGTTGCCAGCCGACTCCTGTCGTTCCAGACTCTGCATCTGTGCCCCCTGCCCTGACTATCTGCTTGTTTCCCGACTTGAGATTTCCCGCCTGAATGGATAATTCGAACTTGACTGCCACCGGGACACAGTCGCACCTGTGGAACGACCTGGTGGCACCATGCCGCAGCAAGACCATCTTGCTTTGCGGCGGGCTCGGGGGAGACCGGGGTGCACTTAGATTCCCGTCCCATTCCGGTGTCGGCTGTGACATCATCCGCGGTGGGTCCAGGGGGTTTTACGACCCCGGCCATGACATTTTGAAGACAATGGGTGCATCCCGTAGGACTTGAACCAATATCGTGCTCGAAGCTATGTGGTGGATTTGCAAGCATGCTCAGTATTTTTTAGTTCTTCCAGCATAACCCAGACTGTCGTAACCTTACCCTTCACAATGGAAGGTGATAATATAATGAGTGTGCCTGTGTTCCACACCCTTACAGGAAGCCGTCGGTGCTTTGTTAAACCAAAACTTGTCGGCAAGTTCGTACCAGTGGAAACATCGCCATGTTTTTATGAAATTTCAGCAGTAGATTGTGGGGTGTAGAACAGACAAGTTTGTTTTATCTCCTTATTATTACCCTACCGTATTATCTATTTATCTAGATATGTTTATGCGGCATAGTCAGCTAGTACACCCAAGGAATAAAGATGCGATTCCTGCAGGAGTAATCCTAAGTGTTTATACAAACAGCTGGCTGTGTGAGTGGCTTAGAGAAGATTTAATATTTAGAAGGTTAGGAACACCCGTACATTTCGACTGAATGGTTACATTTGAAAATTTTTTTTCATTAGAAAAATGAATAAGCTGTTCACGGTGGGCAAAGCAATTAAAATTCTCAGCTTGAAAGGAATAGCTCAGTCCTCCAAATAATTAGGTTCTGAGTTTTTGTATTTTTAGTTAAAGATTAAGAAACATTACCTTTATATTGGGGTGAGTAAGTCACCATTTCTGACCCTATAATTCAAGTTAGACCATGTAACCCGACCCTATTTTAGATAAGAGATTCTGTCTATGTCACCCTTTTGGTTGAATAGCAAATTTCAAAAACTTCCTTGTCCTTGCCAAACTAATAATAATTCTTATTTATATAGCGCACACAGATTACACAAGCGCGCGCAGAAGACTTGTCACATCGTCCTGTCCCCAAGTGGCTAACAATCTAATCACCTACCAGTTATGTTGTGGGAGTGCGGGAGGAAAACCGGAGGACCCAGAGGAAACCCAGCAAACACGAGGAAACATACAAACTCTTGGCCGATGTTGACCCTGTACTAGAACCAGGACCCCAGCGCTGCAAGGCTGTAATGCGTACCACTAAGCCACCGTGCTACCCCAACATTTTCAAATTTTTTTAGTTACATAAACCAATCAAATATACATTATAACCAATTGCTTAATATCAAGGGTGTAACTGAGGTGTGAAAATGAGTGATCGCATAGGGCCCAGGGTTCCCTAAAATATCTCTACCACTACTAAACAAAACGTGTGATTGGGGGAGGCATGGAAAAATTTTGCTTAGTACCAGTCTTCCATATTTCATAACCAGTCCATATTTCTGTCGGATGGAGCTATGCGCCCCAAATAATGAGCTATACACGGCACAAGTTCTTCATGAATCTGGCGCCCCCCCTCCCCCCCCACCCAGCATGGCATTGGCAAGTGGGAACGAATGTGGCACCAAACTCCGACCAAGCAGTAACAGGGCCCTTTCAGGTGACATTTTTTTGTCCTTTCGGACCACAGAGGCAGCCGGACACCCAAAAACCTGCACAGACACTTTATAAATAACGTACAAGCAGTTTACACATTCTTTTGTCAGTGCAAAGGTCGACAGAAAACTGCGCAGACGTTTAATAACTTTGGGCCGTGTAATGGGACATAAATAGCGGTAGAAACTGATCAGTGATTGTGCTACATAAACTCTTATACGGAAATTGTTCGGAAGGGACGAGCCTTCTCTCTCCACAATTGAGCAGTGCACGGTTGGCCTTTTTGGCTTCCACGGGTCACTACAAATATTAAAAACTCCCACAAGACCTCCAGTTCTGGTGACGTCTGACCCAGTAATCTACACTTTACATTGCGGTCTAGTACTTAGATTCTTAGCTCACCAGTTTTAGCGATATCCCTAACCCTTGCAGGAGCCATTGTCCCGGGATTACAATGTTATCTACTTCACCTGTCAGCGCTTTAACTTTAGGGGCATCCCAATACATCCTGAGGGGGTATTATACTGTTATTGTGACTTGCTGTAGGCTGTCAGCATGATGTAGTATGTTTTTTTGTCAACCTGAGGTCATTGAAACTGGGAGAAATGGAAATTGTTTGAGCGTGAAGGAAATCTACCATCAAGATCCATATGATAAACCAGGGCATACTCATAGATCAGGGCACCGTGGTGTGATAATCTCTATATTGTTATCCATGGCCACTTCCTTCTAATATCAACTTTTAAAATTATGCTAATGGAACACTGTAGGCCTTCTGGGGTGTTACTAGAGCCTCTTCTCCTCTTGCTGCACAGGCTGTTACCCACTAAAATGAATCAGAGTCCCTCCATGCTGCAGCTCACATGCTGTTACACTGCCACCCCCTCCCACACAAGCACTTCCCTCTGCCGTTGCAATCTCACTGCAGAGAGGGAATATTAGCATAGTGGTCCTGTGCAGCTACAGGACAGAGGGGCTCTGGTACACCCCCAAGAAGCCCTACAGATCATTAGCATCCTTTTAAAAAGTTTTTTAAGAAGGAGGAGGCCATGGGAACAAATATGAAAGATACCACACGGTGCCTGGATCTATGAGTAAGTTTATTATGCTTTTAATTAAACTATTAGACTCAGAAGGGCTCTGGGGGTGTTCTCCATTCCTGCTGAGCTTCACAAGCTGTCTCACTGTCTCTCCTCCCCTGACTAACAGACACTTCCCCTTATCTCCACACAGTGTAAAAGCTTTTAAAAGCGACAGCATGGAGGGGATTTGCTAATGCCCCCCCCCAAAAGCCCTTCTGGTCATTAGCATAATATAAAAGTTGTTTTTAGAAGGTTACCGTGACTGCGGTAATTTTCTTATGTTTGTTATCCATGGCCTCCTACCTTCTAAAATCAACTTTTATATTTATGCTAATGACTCAGAAGGGCACTGGGGGGAGCATTAGCAAATCCCCTCCATGCTGTAGCTTTAAAAGCTTTTACACTGTGTGAGATAAGGGGAAGTGCTGTTAGATCAGGGGGGAAGAGAGACAGTGAGACAGCTTGTGAAGCTTCAGCAAGAATGGAGAACACCCCCAGAGCCCTTCTGACTCATAAGCATAATTTAAAAGTTGATTTTAGAAGGGAGGAGGCTATGGATAACAAGACATAACTGAGGTGTGAAATGGACCTAATATATATGAGCAACACAAGACATAACTGAGGTGTGAAATGGACCTAATATATATGAGCAACTTAAAAGAAATCGACCATCAAAATCCATCATAATAAACTTACTCATAGATCCAGGCACCGTGACTGTGGTATCTTCTTATATTTGTTTCCCTTGGCCTCCTTTCTTCTGAAAAACCTTTTGAAATTATGCTAATGAGCCTTTAGAGCTTCTGGGGGTGTTACCAGAGCCCCTCTGTCCTGTAGCTGCACAGGACCACTGTGCTAAATATTTCTGAGAGATTGCATCAGGCAGAGGGAAAGTGCTGTGTGGGAGGGGTGGCAGTATAACAGCATGTGAAGCTGCAGCATGGAGGGACTCTGATTCATTTTAGAAGTGGAAAGGGTAAGTGATCCTGCAAAGTGTAACAGCCTGTGCAGCAAGAGGAGAAAGAGGCTCTAGTAACACACCCAGAAGGCCTACAGGTTCATTAGCATAATTTTAAAAGTTGATATTAGAAGGAAGGAGGCCATGGATAACAGATATAAGAAGATTATCACACCACGGTGCCTGGACCTATGAGTAAGTGTCCCTGGTTTATCATGATGGATTTTGTTGGTAGATTTCCTTCAGCTCAAACTATTTCCATTTCTCCCAAGTTCAATGACCTCAGGTTGACAAAAAGCAATACTACATCATGCTGATCAGCCTACAGCAAAGTCAACAATAACAGTATAATGACCCCCTCAGGATGTATTGGGATGCCCCATAAAATGAAAGCGCTGACAGGTGAAGTAGATAACATTGATTATCCCGTGACAATGGCTCCTGCAAGGGTTAAGAGGATATCGCTAAAACTGGGTGAGCCTAAGAATCTAAGTACTAGGACCGTAATATGAAGTGTAGATTACTGGGTCAGAACGTCACCAGAACTGCGGGTCTTGTGGAGCTTTTAATATTTGTAGTGACCCGTGGAAGCCCAAGAAAGGCCGACCGGTGACCTACCCGATGCTCGTGGAGAGAGGAGGCTCGTGCGTCTGGTGCAATCCGTATAAGGGTGATGGCACACGTATGCGTTTTCAATCAGTTTTCAATGCGTTTTTAAGCAAAACAGGCCAAAAACGGATTGAAAACTGAATGAAAACGCATACACGTGACATCACCCTTAGAGTTCATGTAGCACAAATCACTGAAACAGTTACCACTAGTTATGTCACAATACACAGGCCCAAAGTTATTAAAACGCTTGCGCCATGTACTTATAAAGTGTCTGCGCCAGTTTTGTGTCACGGCTGCTGTGTGTCCGAAAAGACAGAAATAATGTGCACCTAAAGGCGCTGTTAGTCGGACCGTACGCCGATCCGGCAGTATAAACAAACTGCACCAAAAACCCATGGCGCTCACTTCCCGATCAGAACAGGGGGCGCCAGATTCGTGATGACCCTGCGCCAATTTTGATGAATCTGGCGCCCCCTGCACACTCCACAGGCAAACTGCACATAGTGGGCCCCAGTGTACAGCACAGCATTGCGGGCAGCACAGCTCCATCCGACAGACGAATATGAACTGGTCCATGAAATAATGGAAGTACTTAGTGCAAAGTTAGTTCCATGCCTCCCCCAATCATAATGTTTTGTTTTAGTAGTGGTAGAGATACCACATGGGCGCCTGGGCCTGGTGCGATCACATCATTTGCACCAGCTTCAGTTACACCCTTGATATTAAGCCATTGGTTATAATGTTATATTTGATTGGTTTATGTACAATAAAAATTTTGAAAATGTTGGGGTAGCACGGTGGCTCGGTGGTAAGTATTACAGCCTTGCAACGCTGGGGATCTGAGTTCAAGTCCCAGGGTCAACATCTGCAAAGAGTTTGTATGATCTTTCTATGTTTGTGTGGGTTTCCTCCAGGTCCTCCGATTTTCTCCCACAATCCAAAACATACTGGTAGGCTGATTACATTGTGAGCCCATTGGGGACAGGGACTGATTTGACAAGTTCTGTGCAGCGCTGTGTAATCTGTGTGCGCTATATAAATAAAGGAATTATTATTACAGGCAGTCCCCGGGTTACATACAAGATAGGGTCTGTAGGTTTGTTCTTAAGTTGAATTTGTATGTAAGTTGGAACTGTATATTTTATCATTGTAATCCCAGCCAGAACTTTTTTGGTCTCTGTGACAATTGGATTTTAAAAATGTTGGATTGTCATAAGAAACAGGATTAACACTAAAGCTTCATTACAGACGCCTGTGATAACTGTTACAGCTGATTATTGTAGCCTAGGACTAAAGTACAAGAAATTACCAATATCCAGAGGTCCGTTTGTAACTAGGGGTCGTATGTAAGTCGAGTGTTCTTAAGTAGGGGACCGCCTGTATTATTTTGGGAAAATAGTTTTTGAAATTTGCTATCCACTAAGAGGTGACATTAGACAGAATCTCTATCTAGAAATAGGCAGGGGTACAAGGTCTAAACTAGAATTATAGGGTCAGAAATGGTGACTGGTAAAGGGTAATGTTTCTTAACTTAAAAATACAAAAACTCAGAAACCTCAATTATTTGGGATGGACCGAGCTATTCCCAGTTCAAGCTGAGAACTTTTAAATTGCTTTCCCACCGTGAACAGCTTATTCATTATTTTCTTAAATGAATTTGTCAATGTAAACCATTCAGCGAAATGTACGGGTTTCCGAACCTTCTAGAAATGAAAATCTTCTCTAAGCCAACTCTAACAGGGCCAGCTGTTGTATAAACACTTATGATTACTCTGCAGGAATCGATCTTATTCCTTGGGGTGAATAGCTGAACGTAATGCCGTCATAAAACATATCTAAGATAAATAGATAAGACAGGTAGGGTAAATAAATAAGGAGATAAAACAAACCCGTGCTGTTCTACACCCCACAATCTACTGCTGAATTCATAAAAACATGGCGAGTTCCACTGGTAGAACTTGCCGGACAAGTTTGTTTAACAAAAGGCACCGAGCGGCTTCCTGAAGGGTGTGAACACAGGCACACTGTATATTATCACCTTCCATTGTGAAAGGGGAAGGTACAACAGTCTTGTGGTTATGCTGGAAGAACTAAAAAAAAATATGAGCATCTTGCAAAATCCACCAACAGAGCTTTGAGCAACGAGATTTGGTTTCAAGTCTACGGGATGCACCCATTGCCTTCAAAAATGTCATGGCTCGGAGTCAGTGAACCCCCTGGCCCACCGTGGATGATGGCACAAGCCGACACCTGGGACCGGAATCTAAGTGGCACCCGGTCTCCACCAGAGCCCGCCACAAAGCGAGATGGTCTTGCTGCGGCATGGTGCCACCAGATCGTTCCACAGGTGCGACTTGTCCGCGGTGGCAGTCAAGGTCGAACTACCAATTCAGCGGGAAATCTCAAAGTCAGGAACAAGCAGATAGTCAGGGCAGGGGGCACAGATGCAGAGTCCGGAACGGAGCAGGAGATAAAGGCTTGCAAAAGAGAAGCAATGTCAGGGTCAGGTCCGGGGTCACAACGGGAGATCAGAGCAGACACAAGGAACACAGGAGGAAACTTTCTCATAGGCACGTAGCACTAAGATCTGTAGGGGGTAGATGGAAGCAGCCGGTCTAAATAGGAAACCCAGAAACCCTTTAAATTTTCGAGAGCCGGCACAGGTGCGCCCTAAGGAGAGAGAACTTGTGAGCCGACCGGCCAGGAAGCAAGTAGGAGCATGGAGAGGTAAGTGAGGGCCAGTGAGGGCACCGCCACTGAGAAGGGCACGGGTGTGCCTCCGATCCAAGACCTGGATTGCAGGGACACCCGTGACAAAAAACTTGGATGAAGGTTATGATCTTGGGTTTCTACATGGTCTTCTTCCAAAAGTCGAAGGGTGCATAAAATAATAGTGATGTCTTATATCTAAACCTTATACTTTTGTCCTAAGGGCCGGTGGAGGGTCCTTCGTTTAGACCGAAAATTTTCCTTGCCTACTCTGATTAGATCTCACCAACCTTTAAGTTTAAACTCTTCATTGTATTAGACTCTTTTCTACCTATTTACCATGTACAGGCAGTCCCCGGGTTACATACAAGATAGAGTCTGTAGGTTTGTTCTTAAGTTGAATTTGTATGTAAGTCGGAACTGTATATTTTATTATTGTAATCCCAGCCAGAACTTTTTTGGTCTTTGTGACAGTTGGATTTTAAAAATGTTGGGTTGTCATAAGAACCAAAATTAACAATAAAGCTTCATTACAGACACCTGTGATAACTGTTACAGCTGATTATTGTAGCCTATGGATAAAGTACAGTAAATTACCAACATCCAGAGGTCCGTTTGTAACTAGGGGTCGTATGTAAGTCGAGTGTTCTTAAGTAGGGGACCGGCTGTATGCTTATTGATAGCCTTAATTACTATCTTTTGTAACCTTTACGATGTATGATCTCGGCTGCCCTACATTCATATCATCATTCATGTCCAATATTTAAACTGCAAATTTTTGTATCAAAAAACAGTCACTGCTGACCATATTTCAACATTTCTGGCTCCTTAGACTTGTAGACTGGTGATTCTTAAATCATTCTCCTGGTCAAAGTTCATATTCCAGGATTATTAAATAGCATCATGTAATGTAAAAATATCTTGGGCTTTACTACCAACACATGTTCTAATTATATCAGAGAATTACACCATCTTCCTCAGGGGTATTCTTCTGATAAAATTGGCACCTTTCTATAATGAGTTTGGCTTTTCATCCTATGAAACTCCTCAAATGTTATTAATACATAATTGATGAAAAGCTTCTAAGGACTAGCTCGTTTTGTGTCTTCAATGACCACAAGTCAACGTACTACAAGATTGAGTCCAGTTCAATAAAAAAAGTGAAATCTGGTGGACCTGGTTGTTTGTTTCAGACATCTATTGAGCATTTCCATCTCAGATATTTCACTTAGATGTGGGTCTTAAGTAGCGAACGTGGACCAACCTGGAGAACAAATTGACCATGTTCTATAACTGCTGTGAATGAATCGGTTCCATATGAGAGTCTTGAACCGTTTTCTCAAGATAAGTGAAGGTGCCATTAGTGAGATCTGTAACTATAAAAATGTAGCAATTGGAAATTCCATAAATGTCTGAAATGGGGAAACCCTACATTTGGAAGAAATGTCCAAAATGACTACGTACACTGGATTCATGTCTTCATTACCACTAGTCAACATATTCCAAGTTCAATTTAATGAAAAAAGTAAGGTCTGGTACGATTTGGTGGACAAGGAATCTAGACGTGTTTCCATCTCAGACAATCCATATAGAAACATCTTGTAGGATCTGGTTGATATAGTTGCTCTTTCTAAGGCCCTCAACCATGGATATGCTCTGGTTAAAGCCCAAACTGAGCACCTTTGGCCTCCAGTAATTTTCGATATATATAAGTTACGAATAAAGAGTCTACATTTGTGTCGCCTTTAATTCAGAGCCTTCCATGAGATCGACTAACAATAGAAAACATCTCTGTTGAACTCTGGAGGACGGTTTTATCATCGTAGCTTGTACAACAACAGCGAATTTCTGTCAACTGCACTTTGGCTAACACGATTCCTGTGTTATGCCTGGCAGTAAGTGGACGAATCTAACTCAGCATCAACTAAGCAATTCTGTTAACATTTGCCCCCGAGCGTCTCTCTCTTTGTCCAGTCCCTGTCTTCCAACAGATGTCATCCAAGTCTAATCAAGCATAAAATGGTCATAAATATTCCTTTCTGGTAGATTTCACATTCGTATGTCATGCAGGGACATGATATTTTACTACTACCTCTGGGGAGTACCTAATGTAGAAAACAGTTACTTGTACCAAGAGGCTTGTCTCCGAGCAAAAAGCAGTCTTCGCTCTTGATAGACTTCAAAAAGACACAAGACCATCGGTATTATGATGTTTTCTTTGTTTGATGGTCTCCCCCCCCCCCCTTCCCCTTCCAGACATATCAAAGATTCAGGTTTCAACAAAGACCAATTTTAGTGCATAGCGTAGCAAAAAAAAAAAAAAACAATAAAAACGCTCTAAGGCTCGGTTTTCCATCCCCCCAAAAAAACAGTGTCAGTCGCATCAAGTGTTTAGTGCGAAAATAAAATTAAGAAAACCTCAGGCCATAATTAGGGAAATTTTTCCTCCCGCGATTTGAGTGTATTTTACAAAACGTGAGACAGATTTTTTCGAGATGGTTTTTTTGAAAGGGGCAAAAAAAAAACCAAGAAAAAAATTTGGGGGGGGGGGAAGAAAAAGACATTTCTTCGAGCGACGTTATCACATTTAGTTAAGACAATAAGATGGATTCGGGGTATGAATTTATTCTTAACACTCATTTAACATCTGCACGTGAAAGAGTTGATCGCTGAGTGGCTCCGGTTAGAGCATACGGCTTTATAACCAACAGAGTGTGAAGAGAGGGTGCAGGGGAAGGAGAGGTTAAGAGGCAATTAATTCTGACTACTTAGTAAAAAAGAGCCATTTCCATGCAGTCACATCTATATTTACACTGTTTTGGGGGAAGTAAAATGAGGTCATTAATCACCGCAGAAATCAAAGATAAATGGGCACATGCGCCCGCTTCTAGCGTGATTTTCCCTTTAATTTATCCCATATCAGCCGATACTACGAGGATCCGTACAATGATCATATACAGTTTACATGGAGTGAAGTTCTCCGGCAGGGATCTCGTATACCTTATAACGTTTTTAGGTTTTGATAAATCCCACCCCTGGATGATGACGAGAATTTTAGTCTAGTAACAAATATTGATACCAAGCTTTCGTGGTTGAGGGGCCACAGAGAATGGGAGTTCTACAAGTCAGTGGGGAGAAATCACAAATGGTGAGACCCTTTAAGCTGGGGACACAATGGGGCTCATTTATTAAGGGTCCGTGGTCCGCACTATCGTCGGAATATCCGACAATTTCAGATGTGCACCGCATTTAGAAAGGGGTTTTGGCGCACGTGATAGGTTTGGGCGCATCGGCGCCAGCTTTCACGCGGCACAAATCGGGGGGGTGGGCCGTCGGACGAGCCAACGCTCGGGATCTAACAAAGCAATTTGTGTCGCAAGCCATGCACTTACATGCACCAGGAGGAAGGTGAACTCCGGCGGACCTCAGCGGGGCAGCGACATATGCAGGAACTTCATGAATCGTGGCAGATGTGGATTCCGGCGGACAACGCACCTCGGGGATCGTGCAAGGACCAGGTAAGTAAATGTGCCCCAATGGTGAAGAACTTTCATACATATCAGACAAGTATCAGTTCTCGTTG
Organism: Engystomops pustulosus; assembly: GCA_019512145.1. Classification (NCBI taxonomy): domain Eukaryota; kingdom Metazoa; phylum Chordata; class Amphibia; order Anura; family Leptodactylidae; genus Engystomops; species Engystomops pustulosus. The sequence continues at coordinate 89,504,271 of CM033649.1, forward strand.
AGGAGACATAGAATGTGTGGAGATTTATTTTCAGACAATGCTCCATGGGAAAGAGTATGCAAATTAGGTTGCGTTAGTCAAACCAGAGACTTCTTCATTCCTTACTTGTTCCTACAAAGCCAAAACATGAGAATCTATTTTTGAAAAGCCCAAACATAGACACCCCCCACCCCACCCTGTCTCTCTAAAAATCCATCCAGGTAGAAATGGTCCTCACTATGTAAAGGGCTCCCTCATAGCTGGTTATGTCCACTCCTGTTGTAGGCATGATCGATGACATTCTATGGTTGACTCTGGAGACTTGGGACGACCATATTATTTCAACTGAGGTCCCCTGAGAACTAAAAGACTTGATCATTAAAATTGGGGTTCCCAAATCTCTATGAAATGCAGAAATTAGTCAACTGAAGGATCGGGCTTGTGGATTTCAACATGTCCTGTCCTGTTGTAGGCATGATCGTTGACATTCTATGGTTGATTCAGGAGACTTGGGATGACCACATTACTTCAATTGAGGTCCCCTGAGAACTAAAAGACTTGATCGTTAAAATTGGGGTTCCCAAAATTCTCTGAAATGCAGAAATCAGGCAACTGAAGGATCGGGCTTGTGGATTTCAACATGTCCTGTCCTCCCCCCACCCAACATCTGTCCATTGGTAGAGAGTGAACGTCCAATGATAGGTAGTCAGCCTTTGGTATTGAAGTTATTTACAATAGGATAAAGGTACAAAGGGACAGGCCATGCGTAAATACAACATCTACTGATAGTTGACTGGTCCCACTGACCGGTTGAGCCAGCTTTAATCTAATGTCTACGGTCAGCTTTAGTTCTACCCTACATGTCTTCTACCTCCGTCTTGAACCCAACCACGCAGAAACGCTATACATTTTTGTCTCATGCTTTAGCTATAATTCCATGCTAATCCTTCTCATGCTCCAACTCAATACAGTAATTGTAAAGGCGTAAACTCAAGATAATCTTCCAACTCAGGGAATAAGTACTTGAAACACTATTCTAGACTGCTTATAATAAACCCACACCATCAGACTATATATATACCATATATACTCGAGTATAAGCCAACCCAAGTATAAGCCGGGGCCCCTACTCGAGTATAAGCCGAGTTTGGGTTTTTCAGCACATTTTTTTGTGCTGAAAAACTAGGCTTATACTCGAGTATATATGGTATCTCCTAAACCTACGTAATATAGGTATAGTATATAATGTGTCACCCAACACCTGTAACGGAGAGTTGACTAGTCGAGAGGGAAAGTGTAGACCCGCACTTGAAGACATTCAATTATAGCACCCTTAACCCTGACTATGCCTTGAGGGGACTGTCTAGCGCTGCCTAACCACCCCCTCAGGCTGTGGCTGGGTTAATCCTGAGAGACGTCTAGATAAATAGAAGACATGAGGTCCCCAGGACCCATTCAGAAGGCTCCCTCGCGATATTATGAGACAGAAAACTCTTTAAGCACCATTTTCAGATGTTAAATCATCGTTCTCGCAGCACATATCCTTCAGGCTCCCACGGGAACAATATCTAAAGACAGCGCGCTAACAAATTCAATCCAGTAAACAGGCTCTCTCTCGCTCGCTCGCGCTTGTTGTCTAGTACCTTTGTGTTCCAGTTCCCAGTTCTGTCATCCATTCTGGTGTCGCGGCTTTGATGCTAAAGACTGAATGAGTGTTGTCATCTATTATCCAGAGTCTACATGGAAAATTATAAATAAAAAATACAAGTCCCTTCTCGCTACACTGCTTTTGCATTAGATACGTGGAGTCTCCGTTGCCTCCGTAGACCTTGCCATGGAGGGAATGCTACAATATAGCATGAGGAAGAACACAATGGATGGATAAAAGAAGTAGACTAAACTATTACCGGATCGGCAGCTCCTACACAATCTAGAACGGTATCAATCTAGGCCTGCTGAAGGGTTACAGGTTGGAGGTCACTGATACTTTGACCGATCCTCAATCCCTAATATACATAGATGCTCAGCGTCGTTGAATGTGCTGTCACAATGATCTTCCTTGAGAAAAAAAAAAAAAATGATTGGGCATATCGTCGGTTAAGTCAAAATGCCCCTATAAACATTGAGGTATGGGCGGTTTAGGTGGTGGCCCAAGCCCAAATCTTCTAGGACCCAAATTGGCCACCAAGTTGCCCTGTAGAGATAATAACGATAGAGACCTCCAGCCATGAAATCTTTTATGTTCTGCCTCTCAACACACATTTATACAAGAACCTCTCTAGAACCCTTGAAGGTGCTCCAAAGGTCCTCAAACTGCAGAAATGAAAGCAGACTGTGGTTCAGTTTGGGTAACATATGTAGACAATTGGACATTACATTTTTTTATACAGCCCAGATCCAATCCTCCCCGAGCCTATACCTTTTATACTCTTGGCTGAACCAATGGATCCTCCTGAATTTCTATCAAGGGTAAATGCTGTTGGGAAGAAGGATTGGAGGGTTATCGGTTGGAGACTACTGACTTGTTGTTCATACAGGTTGGGTGGTCCTACAGCTTAGATATGGAAGCTGGGCATGCGCAGGATCGGAGGATGCAAACCCGCTCTGACGCTCACTGCACATGACAGATAACAGGAGCGGAGTGCGCAGGCCCTAGAATCCGGACAGGCGGATGGATGGCGTAGATGATCAGGTGGTGGGAAGACAGGAGGAGAAGATTGACTCGGCCTTGGAGGCCACACCCATTTGACTCGCTGACTCGTCTGCCTGGATGCCAGGTAGTGGAAAAAAGTTCAATTTACTGGATCCTGAGTTGAGTTTCTTTAAGGAAAAGAAGGGTGCCCTTGTGCTATTGGGGCTCTACGGGAACCTGTCAACACCTGCAAAAGTGATGACAGGTTCCTTTTAACTATTTCCAGTGTAACCCACATGGGGAAATGAGGCCAATAAGGGAATCATTGCAGTGCCAGTTCTCCAGGCCTGTAGATGTCAGTGCAGCGTTTGTAGTGGAGCAGGAGCCACGGCTTGGGCTGGGGTCTGGCAGCCTATTTTTTGTCCCATTGAGAGATGGAGCGGTCTTCTCCTCCAACTTGCACTTTATCAGGCATTCGGTGCACAGCGCTGAGCACATCCGCAGCCAGAGATCGCGCAGGGTGATAGTGGCCGAGCCATGCACCGCTCACACTGACTCATGCCACAAGCATCTCCCCCACCAACTATTAGGCAATTACTGCTGCAGGAAAATATTAATCAGATCAAATAATGTAAATCAGAGCGCAAGAAGGAGCCATCAAGGGAGAAGTAAACGTGGATCTCTACAGGATTTGCTGAGATGATGAACATTATTGCACAAAAAGATCAATGAAATAACAATTCTGGAGTATTTTGAGCCATCCCTCGATTATTCCGCCTAGAAACTAGGAATAAATTGACACCTGGGCGTGGCCAATTGGGGCGTGGACTGACTTGGTCCAATCAGTGCTAACAATGTAAGATTGTCAGGGACATTCCTTTCTAACATGGGGAAGGTAACACCCTGGTTTTGATTTATTAATTTCCCTGAGGAATAATAGAGGAACATCACACTGCCAAATTTTGGAAGAAGAGCAACGCCAGAAGTGTTATTTCCATGAGCAGTGTATGGGATATCAGGAGATCTGACAAAGGTCATAATGTTAACGGTCTACGATTTTATTCTAAGTTTAAAGGGAAAGTCTACAACGTTCTTTATTATCTAAATACATTACATTTTCAGTGCTGAAAACATTTGGAATGGTATCTTTATAGGGATCAGAACTGCCATTCAAAATTTTTGAATACCTGCTGCCACCACTAGGGGGAGTCTTAAACGAGTATGTGTATGAGCTCCCTCTAGTGGTGGTTGCAGGTAGAGAAAAATGCATCATGTAACTTCTATAGAAGAGACCTGGAGCTTTATGTTGCAAAACTGGAGCAGCACGAACAATATCAATAACAATTGGTGGGTTGGATTGGTTTACGGGGCAGATGAAAGTTACATCTTAGCTTTAACACATTTTTCAGATAAGCTCCCATAATTCACTGCCAGATCCTAGATATAAGTGTTCAACTTCCCTACAGTGCCCCCACTGGAGAAAGGAGGTATTACACAATTCTATTTTAGTTCAATGCATGAATGCAATGACTAACCGCAATACCAAACACAGCCAATACACAAGAGTGGCGCTGTTTCAGACCCTTTATCTGTATCATAGACAGGTCCGATATGGAAATGAAAGGATTGAAGCTGAAATATGATGTAGATTGGGGTCTCCATCAGTCCTGACCTGGGAGTGAGTGGCACTCGGTACAGAGGGAGACTTGCTGGCAGCCATGCTTGTTGTGTAAACAGGGTGATAGCAATGATGGAAGAAATCTTCATGTTACAGAGACATAATCCTCACTGCCTGGAGCACAATGAGACATTTGAGATAAGAGGAGAAAGACTACAGTCCTCCAATGATGAATGTCCTGCCCGTGGCCCTGCCGTTATGTCTCCTCACAGACAGGCAGCTCCCGGGCCTGATGGACATCACGGAGCAGCACAGGTTATTAATGCGGGTCACACAATATTTCTCAGGATTGGTCAATCATTCCAGGTAATTAAGAATTGTCCGGTGTTAAAAAAAAAACTCTTTAAAGGGGCCCTGCTACATTGTACATGTAGTCCAATCTGCAGCATGTTATAGAGCAGGAGGAGATGAGCAGATTGTACATAGTGTCCTATCTGCAGGCAGCATGTTATAGAGCAGGAGGAGCTGAGCAGATTGTACATAGTGTCCTATCTGCAGGCAGCATGTTATAGAGCAGGAGGAGCTGAGCAGATTGTACATAGTGTCCTATCTGCAGGCAGCATGTTATAGAGCAGGAGGAGATGAGCAGATTGTACATAGTGTCCTATCTGCAGGCAGCATGTTATAGAGCAGGTGGAGCTGAGCAGATTGTACATAGTGTCCTATCTGCAGGTAACATGATGTAGAGCAGGAGGAGCTGAGCAGATTGTAAATAAAGTCCTATCTGCATGCAGCATGTTATAGAGCAGGTGGAGCTGAGCAGATTGTATATAGTGTCCTATCTGCAGGCAGGATGTTATAGAGCAGGAGGAGCAGAGAAGATAGTACATAGTGTCCCCTAAACCAACACACAAAAAATTTTCCCCTTTTTTGTGCATCAACATGTTTATAGAGCAGGAGGAGCTGAGCAGATTATATATAGTGTCCTATCTGCAGGCAGCATGTTATAGAGCAGGAGGAGCAGAGCAGATTGTACATAGTGTCCTATCTGCAGGCAGCATGTTATACAGCAGGAGGAGCTGAGCAGATTGTACATAGTGTCCTATCTGCAGGCAGCATGTTATAGAGCAGGAGGATCTGAGCAGATTGTACATAGTGTCCTATCTGCAGGCTGCATGTTATAGAGCAGGAAGAGCTGAGCAGTTTGTACATAGTGTCCTATCTGCAGGCAGCATGTTATAGAGCAGGAAGAGCTGAGCAGTTTGTACATAGTGTCGTATCTGCAGGCAGCATGTTATAGAGCAGGAGGAGCTGAGCAGATTGTACATAGTGTAGTATCTGCAGGCAGCATGTTATAGAGCACGAGGAGCTGAGTGGATTGTACATAGTGTCCTATCTGCAGGCAGCATGTTATAGAGCACAAGGAGCTGAGTGGATTGTACATAGTGTCCTATCTGCAGGCAGCATGTTACAGAGCAGGAGGAGATAAGCAGATTGTACATAGTGTCATATCTGCATGCAGCATGTTATAGAGCAGGAGAAGCTGAGTACATTGTACATAGTGCCCTATCTGCAGGCAGCATGTTATAGAGCAGGAGGAGCTGAGCAGATTGTACATAGTGTCCTATCTGCAGGCAGCATGTTATAGAGCAGGAGGAGCTGAGCACATTGTACATAGTGTCCTATCTGCAGACAGCATGTTATAGAGCAGGAGGAGCTGAGCAGATTGTACACAGCATCCTAATCGCCGAGTGGAACTGCTTACTATACTCTATAGCTCATCAACAGCAATGATTGAGATAAATAGAAAATTCACACATTTATCCACCCCAAAATCTGTGATACTGTACATTTTTGAAAGTGCCATAAAATACAAAAACAGTGTACACACAGTAGAATAATAATGAAATTGGTCTCATTCGCAAGTTTATAGATGCAAAATAAATGATGCACACTGAGATGGGAGGAGCCGGTAAATATGGACTGGGATGGATCTTTTCCATTGGATTTTGCAGCTCACGAAGAAAAGCACAAAAGACAAGAAGCCGTAATCACTCGCAATTCTCCAAGTGTTTCTCTGGAGTATAGTAGTTTATATTCCTGCTCAAATATGTGTTAAAACATGTTCACACATCATTTCATAAAAGCTTTACCCGGCGTCGGTGGTGCGACAATCCCGGAATTATGGAAGATTTCGGAAATGTAAAAACTAATTCTAACACACAATGCCCCTTTATTCTTAAAGGGAGTGCAGTATCACTGAGTATTGCTTTGAGGCCGTACTTGAGGGGTAATCACACCTTTGAGTCGACAGAACTGTAAAACATTCCAGGAAAGTAGCTGGATTTGGACTACGAAGAAAATGCTTCTAAACAGAAACCTGCTACAGCCATGACCCATAGTAAAGGTGCGTAGCGGAGCAGTGCCGAGAGGAAATCTCACAAACCAGCTATAATACTGTAATACACTGCATTTTTACAGTCCTGCTGCTACTAACACATACATAGAGTTATGACTACACAGCTCCCCAGGGCTGCAGATTTGCATAGTAAAAGTTCCTGACAGATTCTGTCATGCTTCTAACTTTTGTGGAGATGAAACTTTGTATGTCGCAGGAAATGCTTTGACCCTAACCCCCTTCTTTACTATTCTCCCAGTTTGCTCTCATATTGTGTCCCCCAAATAATGGGGCTCATTTACTAAGGGTCCGAAATGCGCACTTTCGTTGGGTTTCCCGGCGATTTCCGATTTGCCCTGAATTCCCCCGGGATTTTGGCGCATGTGATCGGATTTTGGTACATCGCCGCCGGCTTTCACGCAACAGAAATTGGGGGGCGTGGCCGTCGGACAACCTGACGGATTTGGAAAAAACGCAGAATTTAAAAAACAAAAAGTGTCGTAAGATCAATCACTTATATGCACCAGGAAGAAATAGGTGAACTCCGGCGGACCTCGACGCAGCAGCGACACCTGCTGGATATCGGGCGCAGGATCTTAGTGAATCCCGGCAGAACCCGAATCCTCGTTGGAGAACGCACCGTGGGATCGCGACTGGACCGGGTAAGTAAATGAGCCCCAAAATGTCCACTTGCCCCACATACTCTGCTTGATGCTCTGCTTCATACTGTGCTCCCAACTCACCCTCATAAGATGATCCCAACTCCCCCTACTTAAGAACACCCAACTTACAGACGACCCCTAGTTACAAACAGTCCTCTGATTGTTGGTAATTTACTGTACTTTAGTCCTAGGCTGTAATGATCCACTGTAACAGTTATCACAGGCGTCTACACTTAAGATTTATTGTTAATCCTGGTTTTTATGAGAACCCAAAAGTTTTAAATTCCAATTGCCACAAAGACCAAAACATTTTTTTTTCTGACGCTACAATTATAAAACATACAGTTCCGACTTACATACAAATTCAACTTAAGAACAAACCTACAGAACCCATCTTGTACGTAACCCCGGGACTGCCTATATGTAGATGAAGCGCCCTCTGATGGCCAAAAATGTTACATATATTTTCCATATTTCCCAAAATAATAAATAAGTTTATGATAAAAAAAAATATCAAAAATGTCCAAGATTAGCAATAATTTACATTTATTCATTATTATTTGGGCGACAACTTTAAAATGAGGAACCGTCGGAGTTACGTCAGGGTCAGTTTATGTCGCGGACGCTTCCGAATTCATCTGATAAACGACGGCGCAACAACCTGGCGACTGTATCAGCGCTCTTATATGGAAATGATTCCATTTCCCATGCAAACAGCTCGCGAGAGGCCGGAAACACGGCGGAAAAGTTTGTTTTACAAAGCTGCGTTATAAATCAGCGGGACGAGCGAGACGCCATAAATCTCGTAATATATCTCGCAGCATTAAATCCTCGGTGATTGCAGCATGTTATAGAGCAGGAGGAGCTGAGCAGATTGTACATAGTGTCCTATCTGCAGGCATCATGTTATAGAGCAGGAGGAGCTGAGCAGATTGTACATAGTGTCCTATCTGCAGTCAACATGTTATAGAGCAGGGTGAGCTGAGCAGATTGTACATAGTGTCCTATCTGCAGTCAGCATGTTATAGAGCAGGAGGAGCTTAAAAGATTGTACATAGTGTCCTATCTGCAGGCAGCATGTATAGAGCAAGAGGAACTGAGCAGATTGCACATAGTGTCCTATCTGCATGCAGCTTGTTATAGATCAGGAGGAGCTGAGCAGATTGCACATAGTGTCCTATCTGCAGGCAGCATGTTATAGAGCAGGAGGAGCTGAGCAGATTGTAAATAGTGTCCTATCTGCATGAAGTATGTTATAGAGCAGGAGGAGCAGAGCAGATTGTACATAGTGTCCTATCTGCAGGCATCATGTTATAGAGCAGGAGGAGCTGAGCAGACTGTACATAGTGTCCTATCTGCAGTCAACATGTTATAGAGCAGGAGGAGCTGAAAAGATTGTACATAGTGTCCTATCTGCAGGCAGCATGTTATAGACCAGGAGGAGCTGAGAAGATTGTACATAGTGTCCTATCTGCAGGCAGCATGTATAGAGCAAGAGGAACTGAGCAGATTACACATAGTGTCCTATCTGTCTGCAGCTTGTTATAGATCAGGAGGAGCTGGGCAGATTGTAAACAGTGTCCTATCTGCATGAAGTATGTTATAGAGCAGGAGGAGCTGAGCAGATTGTAAATAGTGTCCTATCTGCAGCAGCATGTTATAGAGCAGGAGGAGCTGAGCAGATTGTATATAGTGTCCTATCTGCAGGCAGCATGTTGTAGAGCAGGAGGAGCTGAGCAGATTATATATAGTGTCCTATCTGCAGCAGCATGTTATAGAGCAGTAGCTGAAGTAGCAGACAGTGGCAGCTACAGTGTACATGCCCCCCTTGTAGTAACCCTGTTCCCACGATTAGGTATTCTGAATGAGAACTGATTCTGGTGGGAGATCCCCTATAAGGGGGAATAGGACTGTGATGTTATCTAAATGAACCAGTGAGTCTAATAATATCTCCAACCTTTGAGTCAAGGCATTTGTAAGAACAAGTCCATAGGGTTAAGTCAGTAATCTGGAGCTTAGACGCTGCCCTTAGCGGTAATATCCCCGGCCTCCCACCACGGCCTCTATACATTCATCTCGCGCTCTGCCTTCTACTCTATAATTTCCTCGCATCTTAATGTGCGCGCCGCCGCCTGTATTGTGAGCCGCCGTGTATGAGACACGGAGAAACAATGGCGCAATAACACCGGAGGATTTCTTCCTTCCTTCCTGCCCGCTTTTAACATCTAAATGACATTTTTACGCCCCAATTTTCTCTCGGAGCACCGCGACGTATACCGCGCCCTTCACCCAACGCTAAACGGATATTATCATCTCCGAAATCTCGCGACTTAACCTTCAGATTAAAAGTTATCAAACATTCCGTCAGCTATTTTTTCTTTTGTTCGATTCCATAAAATGCTTGAACGGGCTGGGAAAATGTTTCGGCCGGAATTTCGTTAATCATTTTCTTCCCCAAGTTTCAATACAAAAACCTAAAATAAATAAATAAAAAAATTCCAAAAACACTCAAGCAAACAAAAAAAAAGACCTTAGGAAAATATTAAACCAGCCAAACAATACACGGGAAAAAAAGTTTTGTGTCTTCATCCGTGGAGGTATTGATCTTTCTCGGGTCACCTGACGAGGGGCAGGATACTCCCACCTTCGAGTAAACAAGATATGTTTAATAATTACTCATATTTTTTTTTTTTACTTTAAGACAAAGAACAAGGCAGACATTATCCCCGGGCCGAGGCCAACAAACAAACTCAGACCTGCCCAGTTATGTCAATACGAAACAAAAAGCTTTATCTCAGTTGCTTGTGTTCGCTTGGAAGGAGATAAGAACACATGACCAAAGGAAACCGGATAAAACCAAAATAAAATAAAAAAATAAATACAATAATAAAAAAAAATAATGAGTTTAGAAGCTCTTACCATATGTTTTCCCAAGCCGCGGCGGAGGGCGCGGTGCAGACAACAATTAACAGAACTTACTTCTTGTTACTTTGCGCAACTTAACTCTTAAAGGAGACTTTATGAAACGAATAAGTTTTAAAACTTTTGCAAAAACTTTTCTTGCAAAGATCACAGGTCAGTACTAAGGCTTAGTGGTTAGTACTGTTGTCCTGCGTCCATGGGTCATATCGGACCCTGGAGTGGGCATGACCTTCTCTTAAAGGGGGTTTAATAGAAGGATATGCAAGCAGTGTCGGACTGGCCCACCGGAGTACCAGAGGATCCTCCGGTGGGCCCTGGCTCAACTCAATACTGAAGCCCAAAGGTCCATCAGAAAACACCACAATTTGGAGGTTGCTAGAGGGGATAATGGGGGATAATGAAGAGTGGGCCCCCAAATTAATTTTCACTGGTGGGCCTAAGGAAACCCAGTTCAACACTGCATGCAAGCAACAGCGACACACCGTGCCATTGGATGATCCGACAGATTCGGACTGAGCGCAGGATTTAACTTTCAAATTGTGTCGCAAGATCAAGCACTTACATGCACCAGGAAGAAGATGGTGAACCCCTGTGGACCTGAGCGGGGAAGCGACACATGCAGGATATCGGGCGCACAATCTTATTGAATCGCGGCCGATGTGCATGATCATCCGACAATGCACTTTCTGTGAACTCCAGCGGACGGGTGAGTAAATGTGCCCCTGTGTATTGGATTCGGACCTGTGTACTGTACCCTTGCAGGAATGGTCTTCTTTCCCTGCGTTGCGAGGCTACCTTTACTGCTGAGCTTCGCTCACACTGCGCCAGATGAGGACTTGGCATCGCTGTCAGCAAATGTGCTCTGCATATGTTCAATATATCAGCACAGCATCAAGTCCCCCCAGCGTCTGTGCTGCCAAAAAGATCCAAAAAGTAAAAAAAAAAAAAAAATCCCATGGTTTTCCACCCCTCCCCCTCCCTTGATGTATGTACATTTCAGCTCAGTCATTGATTCATAATGCAAACTCGCTCCTTGCCCACAGAATAACAGGAGTGCATAAAAGAAGTCACCCTGTAACCCTCTCTTATCAAATCATCTGCGATGCACCTAAAAGTGGACTGGACTCCATTAGGCAAGCCATATAGCTTTACATTATACAAACATTGCAATTCTGCCGACTCAGCAGTACTTGTCAATAAATGCAAACCATTGCAAAATCCCAATGTGTGTCTGTGTTTTTTTAAATTTTTTTTCTGAAGGAAAACAGATAGGAGGCCGCCAGTTCAGCAAAACGGACTCTCTGCAATCTGGTAGCTAATCTGTCAACAAATTGGAATTAAAACACATACCTGTAAAAAGTTCAAAGAATGCCGCGCCGCGGGAACCAGCACATTTATTTGCTACTTTGTACCCCCTGGGTCAAGGTAGCATCCTACATGTGTCCAATTTTACTGAAAGTCCATTTTTCCAAGTTCTCCTCTTTTTATAACTTTGTTTTTTTTGGAAAAATTTTTACGTCTTTATTATTGCAACTTTAATTTTTTAGGAAAAAAAATTCTGTTAAGTTAAAAAAATAAATAAATATGTAAAGCAAATAAATAAATAAATTTAAGAACTTATAAAGGTTAAAGAACATCAACCACCAGGATGAAACACTATGGGGCAGATTTACTTACCCGGCCCATTCGCGATCCAGCGGCGCGTTCTCTGAACAGGATTCGGGTCCGGACGGGATTTATGAAGGTAGTTCCTCCGCCGTCCACCAGGTGGCGCTGCTGCGCTGAAAAGCATCGGAACGCACCGGAATACACCGAGCTGGACCAGGTGAAGGTAAGCGCTTCCCAAGCGACACATTTTCGGTTTTTAAATGCGGTGGTTTTTCCGAATCCGTCGGGTTTTCGTTCGGCCACACCCCTCGATTTCCGTCGCGTGCATGCCGGCGCCGATGCGCCAAAATCCGATCGCGTCCGCCAAAATCCCGGGGCAATTCAGGTACAATCGGCGCAAATCGGAAATATTCGGGTAACACGTCGGGAATCGGGCCCTTAGTAAATGACCCCTATATGCAAATGAGCCTAAGGGGCTCCAGACACCATTAACTCCTATGGAGCCTGGAGCCCCTCAGGCTGCAAAAAAGACTGTATGCAAATGAGCCTAAGGGGCTCCAGGCACAATTAAAGCCTATGGAGCCTGGAGCCCCTCAGGCTGTATGAAAGACTGTATGCAAATGAGCCTAAGGGACTCCAGGCACCATTAACTCCTATGGAGCCTAGAGCCCCTCAGGCTCCATTGCATACAGTCCTTTATCCTGGTGGTAGATGCCCTTTAAAAGGATTTTGAGCAGGATTGTGTATAAAACAGGACTCCTAGGAGAGAGGAAGAGTCCTACTACTCCCATACACAGTATTGAGAGCTGTTAATCATTACGTGTTTGATGCATGATCAGGCGATCAAGACCCTCGTGGTCAATCCTTTAGGGTGGGCGTAGTAAACAGGACCCTTAAGCCTCATGCACACGACCATTTTCTTTACACATATAAACAGGCAAAGCAAGTTATTTTTTGCATCTAAAAACCGTCCCCATTGCCTTCAATAGGAAATACAGCTACATATCTGGTCACCGTATTTCTCACCGCACGTGAACTGGGCGTCATGCTGCAATGTGAAAATAGAACATGTCCTATTTATTGACGTTTTTACTGTACAGTCTCTCCATGGAAGTCTATGAAAAAAATGGCCTACATACAGTGTTGTCCACCATATACATCCCGTTTTTGCATTGGGTTGACCAAGAGACCAGCCGACTGTATTTCTTTGTGGATACGGCCAAGTAACGGTGGGATATGGGTTGCATACGGGTGACAAACTGCCTGATTTTTTTCGGCCAGAAAACAGCTGCAAAAATGGGTCTGCAAAATTCATACAAGGCATCTGTCTCTACCAGGAGTCCTGTTTACTCAGCTTTTTAATCACGATCCAAACCAGAAAAACCCTTATATCATTGAGCTTAGCTTCTCTCCTTCTCTAAGATAGGACAACGGAAATCGCAGACAGATTTGGGGACACAAAAGCAATTTTCAAAGTTAACCAAAAACCTTGCAACCCCTAGGTCTCCGAGGATCTCCCATTGCCCTTATACAATTCTGTCCAGGACTCCTCAATTAGCAAACATCGAAGGATGTAGTGACCAACTAAGTGGAATCGACTGAGCCGGTTCTTAACCCTACCAACCTAAGGTGAAAGAGCCAACAGTAGGAGGCAACCCATTATGATATTTGCCTGTGTTCTAGATAGGGGAATAAGCTGCACCAAGATCCTGGTGCCCAAGGGAGCTCAAAAGCTGCGTTGCCAAATATTCGGACACAGTAATAAAAATGGCCCATGGTAAGTGGGCATTAGGGTTAGGGTTAGTAAAGGAGTCATACTCATATAGGACGACCAGCCCAGTTTACTATATTATAGACAGGGGCATAGCTATAGGAGGTGCAGTAGAAGCAGTCACACACGTGCACTGCTGTCGGAGGGGGTTTCGGAGCCTCTTCCACATGAGAAGACATTAGTATTGTAAATGGTACACGCAGCTCTTTTTACACATTTATGTGGCCAAAAGTTGGAACTATTTTTAAGCATGTTTGGGACCCTGATTCTGGAAATGACAACCGTTGCTTTTGGAGATCTGGCATTGCCACTTCTGATGAGATGTTCTTGGACATTCGCGGTTGATGCTCTAATAGTAATCAGCTATAAGAACCATAATTATAAGAACAAAGTACTCATTGCATCAACACTTCATAAATTAGAGCATCTAGAGATAAATGGAAGGTATTTTCGGAAACGGCAGCTCACAAATACCTAGAATTGGATGAAAAACTTCAAGCACCATCATTTTTTCTTAAATTTGTTCCCCAATGTAATAAACCACAATCCCACCATGATCACCATCAAATACAACATAGAAGTCACTTGGAGGATCCAAGCCAACCCTCTTCCCCCGACAAATAGTGAAATCCTCCATGGTGGCCCCTTTGGCCGACACATCTAATCTTACCAATTCAGTGCCCGGTGGCCACGAGAAATAACCGCGTTGTAAGCCTGAAACCCGAAACACCGCTGTGATAAACACATATAATCCAGGCAATAATTCTAAAGTGTGAATCTGATAAACAATGGAGAGGCGAGTCGAGAAAATGCCACAATATATATTATGAGCTTAAAGGGGAAAAAAAAAAATCTGCTATCCAAGAGAGAAAGAGGCGCCATAGACTGTTCCCTTCCCTTCCTAGATCATATGTCCTTTTTGTGCTGCCTGGTCCCCGCGCCTGTCATCAATCAGCTTCGCACTTGTACTCTTTTACATCACTATCCTGCCAACTGTCTGACTCATTAGTGAAACACTAGTAAACTCCTGCATTGAGAGAAGTCAATAACAGACGGCTCTCTCATAGACAATGTTGTCCCTGCTCCATTTCTATGATAGTTATCTGGAGGAGATAGGCCACTGATGTCTTTTAAGCATTTTAGTGCTTGCGGGTCATGGCCCCCACTGTAAGCGAGGGAAAATAAAAGAGCAGTAAGTGGCGCCTTCTGCTATCCAAGGGTTAAGTTGTTTATTCCATCTCGGAGGCAGAATCCAGTGAGCTGGGTTTTAAGAGTTGGGAAGCAGAGATAAGGTTGATTTACTCAGCGTGTTTGTATTAGTAAATCTTAAGCGGAATCTGTCTGTGAATTCCTCTCAGTGGCGACACACAGTTATCCGGCTTGCAGTGAGTAAGTGAAAGCAGTAAGCAAACAGCTCCATGATACATAAATGCAGACAATAGCCGTGCCAGGTGACTAATACTGGCTGCTCTTGCAATCCCTGGATTCTTTTTGGCCAAGCGGAGTTTTTGAGTTCCAGTTGAGGGAGCAATCGGTTCTCGGAAAAATAGAAAAATAATAGGGATGAAGATTGAAGATCAGGGGTTGTATCCTCTGTTCTCTTCTTTGAAGGTCCTTTCTTCAACTTATACCGAAGGCCCCCACTTCTCTTCATGGGGATATGCCTTGGTGAAGAGGAATGGAGACACGGTGGGGAGAGGACCAGATAGAAGAGAACAGAGGACTGGTGTGAAGGTGGTGACAGGATGGAAGTGGAAGAGACAAGCCAACATAGAAGGGAAGATGTTATGTCGAGAGTAGACAAGGTGGACATGATGGCTTTGTGGAGATCATTTATGGTTAACAGTTGACTAACTACTTAAGGACAACTGATATAGTAAGTTGGTGGAATAAATGTAAGGTCGTATTAACTTGATTGACTGAGAGTAGCAGATATGGTGACTTGGTGGAAAGGAAGGACGGGCCGTAAGGTGACTTAATGGAAGGGAATCATTTGAAGAGAGTTATTGGAGATACAGCATTCATGGAAACTTAGTAACAAATAAAGACATTAAGACTTTATACAGAGCATTCAAAGAGAACTGGTGGTAGCCAATGAGGACATGGCACTTTGGTGAACAAATATGTCAAAGGCAAATATGATGGAGATGGATGAGACAGCAAAGTTGTGGTGATGAGGTCCAAAGAAAGGACTTGTGAAGAGAAAGTAGCGAGTAGACAGAGCAATTTGTGTTCTTTTCATAAAGAGAAAGGGAGAGTATAGGGACAGGAGCCATGATTTGGTGTAGAACATATACGAGCAGATGAGAGAGAGTAGTGGGCACATAGAAAGCCCACAGGGTTGCTCTATTTTTGATAAATTTGCCCCTGTGTGCAGTTTGCCTCACCAGTGTTCAGAATGCACCATAATAATGCAGACCGGAGCATGGTCTTCATTAATCTGGCGCCCATTGCCAACATTAAATGTGGCGACCGGTACGAATACACACCGGAAGCCCACCAGTAGAGTTATGGTGCACATAGTGCAGTTGCAACACAATTCTGTCGGAAAGGCTATATAACATGCACTTATGTGAAGTCTGCGCCTGTTTGAATAATAAATACTGGTCAGTATATCTTAATTGACAGAAAGCACATCAGAAGTCATTGTGACTTTTCAGGGAAAGATGATGGGCCAAATATTTTGTGAAGCGAAGGTGGATGCATAGTGAAGACGATGGGGCAGAAATTTTGTCATAACACAAGTCATGATGGCTGCATCGTGAAAGATAATGGGGTGGATGTGTTGTCTTAAGTCATGATGGCGCTAAAGAAAGAGATTGGGCAAGTAATGTTATCTAAAGTGAAGGTGGGATGTGTATTGAACACTGATGGGGCAAGATACCAGATACAGTGTTTTTAGTGAAGGGTGGGTGCTGCCATAATAGAGATGATGGGGCAGATATGATGTCTTAAGTCAATAAGTTGGTTTAATCGTGAAGAGGATTGGTGGTTAGATGTGTTTTGCCCTAGGTCAGGTGGGGTGCATAGTTAAAAAAGCGGGCTAGATGTGTTTGCCACTAAGTCATGGTGGGGGGGTGCATAGTGAAAGATGGAGGGTAGAATGTGCTTGCTCAGAAGTCATGGTGGCTGCTATAGGAGAAGATGATGGGGGGATCATGTGTTGCCTAAGTCATGGCTGGGGGTGCATGTGGAAAGGTGATGGGGTAGAGATAGTAGTTGCCTAAGTCATGGGGTGGGTGCGTAGTGAAGTTGATGGGGTATCAGGAATGGTGTGCCCTAATCAGGTGGGTGGATGAGTAGTGAAAGATGAGGGGTGATGTGTTGCACTCTGTCTGGTGGGTGGATGCATAGTGAATAGAGTGGGGTAGATGGGTTACCCAGTCATGGTGGGTGGATGCCTAGTGAAAGATGATGGGGGTAGATGTGTTACCCTAAGTCATGGTGGGTGGGTGCATAGTGAAAGATGATGGGGTAGATGTGCCTTGACCTAACGTTTCAGTGATGGCGAACCTATGGCACGGGTGCCAGAGGTGGCACTCAGAGCCCTTTCTGTGGGCACCGAGGCCATCACCAGAGATGACTCCAGGTATCTTTCTGCAGTCCCAGAGAGCCCAGGACTTCTGTGCACAGAGCTTCTTTAAAGTGACAGCGCTACCAGGGACTACTGGAGGAGTGGGAAGGTGTTGACAGATCTGGATTATCATTGTAGCTCCTGCTCCGACCCTGACAATTCTTTCTGTATTGGGGATCCTTGAGGGAAGCTACAATGATCATCCAAAGTCTCCGATTTCCTGCTTTATTGGTGTCCTCCGGGTGCTGATATGAGTGAAAGCTGTGATGCATAAATCACTAATTAAATTTCTGTGTTGGGACTTTGTGATAAATAAGTGGGTCTTGGTTGTAGTTTGGGCACTCGGTCTCTAAAAGGTTAGCCATCACTGCCCTAAGTCATGGTGGGTGGATGCATAGTGAAAGATGATGGGGTAGATGTGTTGCCTTAAGTCATAGTGGCTGCGTAGTGAAAGATGATGGGGTAGATGTGTTGCCCTAAGTCATGGTGGGTGGGTGCGTAGTGAAAGATGATGGGGTAGATGTGTTGCCCTAAGTCATGGTGGGTGGATGCATAGTGAAAGATGATGGGGTAGATGTGTTGCCTCGTGTCATTGGTGGGGTGGGTGCCTAGTGAAGATGATGGCGGTAGATAGTGTTGCCTAAGTCATGGTGGTGGTGCGTAGTTAAAAGATGATGGCGGGTAGATGTGTTGCCCTAAGTCACGGTGGGTGGATGCCTAGTGAAAGTGGATGGGGTAGCTGTGTTGCCTAAGTCATGGTGGGTGGATGGAGAGTAAAAGATTGATGGGGTAGAGTGTTGCCCTAAGTCCACGGTGGGTGGATGCTAGTGAAAGATGATGGGGTGAGTGTTGCCTTAAGTCATGGTGGTTGGATGGCATTAGTGAACGATGATGGGGCAGATGTGTTGGCCAAGTCATAGTGGCTGGTAGTGAAAGATGCGCGGTGGTAGACGTGTACCCTAAGTCATGTGGGGGATGGTAGTAAAAAGATGATGGGGTTAGATGTTTGCCCTAGTCCGGTGGGTGGATGCCTTAGTGAAAGATGATGGGGGTTCGACGTGTTGCCTTAGTCATGGTGGGGTGGGGCATAGTGTGAAAGAGGATGGGGTGATGTGTTGCCTTAAGTCATAGTGGCTTGCGTAGTGAACGATGATGGGGTAGATGTGTTGACCTAAGTCATGGTCGTTGGGGGTAGTGAAGATGATGGGGTAGATGTGTTTGCCCTAAGTCATGGTGGGTGGATGCCTAGTGAAAGATGATGGGGTAGATTTGGGTAGATGTGTTGCCCTATTCATGGTGGGTGGATGATAGTGAAAGATGATGGGTGGAGAGTGTTGCATTAAGTCATGGTGGATGGATGCCTAGTGAAAGTAGTGACAGATGATGGGAAGATGTGTTGCAAAGTCATGGGGGGTGCGGGAATAGTGAAAGATGATGGGGTGATGTGTTGCCTTAAGTATCGGGCTGCTCGTGAAAGATGATGGGGTTATATTTTGTGTGGCCTAAGTCCTGGTCGGGTGGGTTGCATTGTGAAAGATCGATGGGTTAGATGTGTTTTGCCCTAGTCTGGTGGTGGATGCCCTAGTGAAGATGATGGGGTAGATGGGGTAGATGTGTTGCCGATGTCATGGTGGGTGGAGCATAGTGAAGATGATGGGGTAGATGTGTTGCATTAAGTATGGTGGATGGCGCCTAGTGATGAAAGATGATGGGGTAGATGTGTTGCCATAGTCATGGTGGGTGGGTGCATAGTGAAAAGATGATGGGGTGAGTGTTGCTTAAGTATAGGGGCTGTAGTGAAGATGATGGGGATATGGTTGCCCTAAGTCATGGTCGGGGGGGCATTGTGAAGATTGATGGGTGATGTGTTGCCTTAAGTCTAGTGGGTGGATGCGTAGTGAAAACGATGAGGGTAGTGTGTGCCCTATGTCATGGTGGGTGGATGCATAGTGAAAGATGATGGGGTAGATGTGTTGCCTTAAGTCATGGTGGGTAGATGTGTAGTTAAAAATGATGGGGCAGACAAGTTGTCATGGTGGTTTCATAGTGATGGGGCAGTTATGGTATCTTAGTAGACCACGATAGTCATGGTGACTTGGTTCAGAGATAAGTCAGGAGATTACAGAACTATTGACCCAAGAGCCAAGGTAAGGAGACCAAGAGCTCAAGATTAGTCTCCTGACTTTATTAAAAGATCTATGAACAAGTCACTATGGACTATGGGTTCTAACTAAGATACTAAATTGCCCCACAAGTATGAAGCCAACCATGACACACATGTCTGCTGCCTTCATCTTTTTACTACACAGCTACCAGGACTTAGGCAGTGCAGGATGGTCAACCTTTTAGAGGCCGGTTGGCCCAACTCAACAAGACCGCTTTACGCATTATTTATCCGTTTACGATACTCATAGTACCAACACGATGAAATTTAATGTTTGTGTTTATCTTCCCTTCTCTGTCACGAGATTTCATTTGATAATCCACACCCAGCACCCTGAGGACACTACTAAAGCAGAAAAACTAGTCCCTGGTAGAGCTGTCATTTAAAGTAGCTTCTGTCACAGCAAGTCCCGGGCTGGTCTGTGTGGGACTGCAGGAAGATCCTGGACTCCTCCTTGGTGATGATGGCCTGCGAGTGCCACACAGAAAGGGCTACTGATGACACTGCACAGTGCCCATTAGGTTAGCATCACATGATTAGGGCAACCATCTACCCCATCCCATCTCTTCACTATGCACACCACCCAATGATTGAGGGCAACACATCTCCCATTCACTTTCATTATGCACCCAACTCACCATGACTGAGGGTCAACACATCTACCTCCCACTCATCCTTCATAGAGGCATCCACCCACCCTATCTTAGGCAACAATCTACTCCCATCATCATATCACTATGCACCCCCATGACTTAGGGCAACACATCTTTTCATCTAGGCGTTCCACCCACGCCAGTGACATAAGCAACACATCTACCCCATCATCTTCACACTCGATCTTACCCACCATGATATGAGGGCCCCAAGACACTCTACCCCAGTCATTTCTAGGCATCCCCACCCCCATGAACTTAGGCACACATCTACCCCAATCGTCTTCACTAAGCAGCACCCCACCATGACTTAGGGCAAGACATCTATCCGCATTACATTTCACTACGCAGCACCCACCATAGACCGGGGCAACAATCTACCCCATCATCTTTCACTAGGTATCCCCCCACCATGACTTAAGGTAACACACATACCCCATCATCGTCCTTCATTCTACCGATCCACCCCACCATGAACCAGGGCACACAATCTACCCCACTCATTACTTTCACGATTTTTTCAACCGAACATTTACTTGACTTTAGACAATCTAATCTGCTCCCATCATCTCTCATTATGCAGCCAACCTTCACCTTACAGAACACTGTAGCCCCATCATTGTTCAAAATTAACAAAATCCAACCTTCACTTAGATACAATGCTGCCTAATCTAATCATTTTTTTGATGAAGCCATCATGACTTAAGAAACACATCCACACCCCTATCTCTTTCATCGATGCGAGCAATCATGAACTTTGTGTTATGACACAATTTCTGCCCCATCATATCACTGCTCATCCACCTCGTTCACAAAGATTTTGGCCACCATCATCTTTGCCCTGAAAGTCAACAAGTGACTCTGATTAGATGGCGAGAGCACTAAAGATCTCGGTGCCTCGTTACTTCGAACGAATTCTCCAATGCCTCGAGTGCTTCTCGTCTCCAATAACAGCCCATTGCGTCCAAAATGAATGGGAGACTCGAGCTTTTTTTTGAATAAAACAGAAACATAAAAGAACAGTGCCAAAAAAAAAATATTCCACAGATGTTTGCAGATGTTTTACTTGTAAGAACACATTGAATAGAACAATATCTTCACTTTGCAGTGTTGCGCGTGTTCCGCTAAGTTAGGGAATGTGCAGAACATCTGGAAATGGAAGGAAATAGTGTAATTCAATGTGTTCTGCACTTAAATGTCCTGTGTCACTGTTTTAATGTTTCTGATTATTCACTTTGCAGATGTGCGAGCGTGCTACGACCTATCGGGAGACACGCGCGCACATCTGCAAGTGAGAAGATAGAATTAAAACATTAAAAACAGTGGAACACAGGAGCATTTTAAGTGCAGAACACATTGAAAGAACACTATTCTCAAATCGGATGTTATGAACAATCTCCTAACTTAGCGGGAGACGGGAGACACGCAGCGAACACCTTGCAAAGTGACGGTAATAGTGTTGTTCATGTGTCTTACAAGTAAAACATCTGCAAACATTGGACTTTTTTTTTTTTTACAGGTAAAATACTTTTATTCAATTTATTTATTAATTTAACTGCTCGATCTCGAGCCGGCAGAGCTACTCATCGAGTAAGAGTCGGTCCGAGTATGCTAATACTCACCCGAGCAGTATACTCGGGCGAGTATACTCGCTCCATCTCGTACTTCTGATGTACTTCCTCGGTCAATTAAGATATAACTGCCAGTTAATTTATTATTCAAACAGCGCAAGATTGTCACATATGCATGTTATATAGCCTTTCCGACAGAATTGTGTTGCAAATGCACTATGTGCACCACAACATACTGGTCGGGCTTCCGTGTGATCGTACCGGTCGCCACATTTAATGTGGCAATGGGCGCCAGATTAATGAGACCATGCTCCGGTCTGATTATTATGGTGGCATTCTGACAACTGGTGAGGCAACTGCCACACAGGGGCAAATTTATCAAAAATAGAGCAACTCTGTGGGCTTTCTATGTGCCGACTACTCTCCTCATCTGCTCGTATATGTTCTACACCAATCATGGCTCTGTCCTATACTCTCCCTTTCTCTTTATGAAAAAGAACACAAATTGCTACTGCTCTACCTCTCTAAGTTCTCTTCATCAAAGTCCTTTCTTTGGACCTCATCACCACAACTTTGCTGTCTCATCCATCTCCATCATATTTGCCTTTGACATATTTGTTCACCAAAGTGCCATGTCTTCATTGGCTACCACCATTCTCTTGAATACTGCTCTAAAGTCTTAATATCTTTATTTGTTACTAAGTTTCCATGAATGCTGTATCTCCATAACTATCTCTCAATGTGCTCCCTTCCATTAAGTCACACATTAAGGCCGCTTCCTTCCACAAGTCACAATCATACCAGTATCAGTCGCTCTCCACTACTTCATTGTCCTTAAGTGTTAGTCAACTGTTAACCATAAATGATACTCCACAAAGCCATCATGTCCACCTTGTCTACTCTCGAACATAACATCTCCCTTCTATGTTGGCTTGTCTCTTCCACTTCATCCGTCACCACACTTCACACCATCCTCTGTTCTCTTATATTGGTTCCTCTCCCCACCGTGTCTCCATTCCTCTCACAAGGCATATCCCCATGAAGAGAGTGGGGCCTTCGGTATAAGTTGAAGAAGGACTTCAAAGAAGAGAACAGAAGGATACAACCCTGATCTTCAATCTTCATCCCTATTATTTTTCTATTTTTTCCGAGAACCGATTGCTCCCTCAACTGGAACTCAAAAATTCCGCTTGCCAAAAGAATCCAGGGATTGCAAGAGCAGCCAGTATTAGTCACCTGGCACGGCTATTGTCTGCATTTATGTATCATGGAGCTGTTTGCTACTGCTTTCACTACTCACGCAAGGCCGGATAACTGTGTGTCGCCACTGAGAGGATTCACAGACAGATTCGCTTAAATTTACTAATACAAAACACGCTGAGTAAAATCAACCTTATCCCGCTTCCCAACTCTTAAAACCCAGCTCACTGGATTCTGCCTCCGAGATGGAATAATAAACAACTTTAACCCTTGATAGCAGAAGGCGCCACTTACTGTGGCTTATTTTCCCTCGTTACAGGGGGGCCATGACCGCAAGCACTAAAATGCTTAAAAGACATCAGGCCTATCTCCTCCAGATAACTATCATAGAAATGGAGCAGGGACAACATTGTCTATGAGAGAGCCGTCTGTATTGACTTCTCTCATGCAGGAGGAGTTTACTAGTGTTTCACTAATGAGTCAGACAGTTGGCAGGAAGGATGTAAAGAGTACAAGTGCGAAGACTGATGATGACAGGCGGGGACAGGCAGCACAAAAAGTGACATATGATCTAGAGGAGAGGGAACAGTCTATGGCGCCTCTTTCTCTCTTGGATAGAGATTTTTTTTTTTCCCCTTTAAGCTCATAATATATATTGTGGCATTTTCTCGACTCGCCTCTCCATTGTTTATCAGATTCGCACTTAGATTATTGCCTGGATTATATGTGTTTCAAGCGGTGTTTCGGGTTTCAGCTTACAACGTGGTTATTTCTCGTGGCCACCGGGCACATTGAATTGGTAAGATTATTATGTGTCGGCCAAAGGGGCCACCAGGAGGATGTCGCTATTGTCGGGGAAGAGGGTTGGCTTGGATCCTCCAAGTGACTTCTATTTTGTATTTGATGGGTCACTGGTGGGATTGTAGTTTATTACATGGAGACAAATTTAAAAAAAATATGTTGCTGGAGTTTTTCATCAATTCTGGTATTTTGAGCTGCCGTTTCCGAAAATACCTTCCATTTATCTCTGATGCTCTAATTTATGAAGTGTGATGCAATGAGTACTTGTTCTTATAATTATGGTTCTTATAGCTGATTACTATTAGAGCATCAACCGCGAATGTCCAAGAACATCTCATCAGAAGTGCAATGCCAGATCTCCAAAAGCAACGGTGCCATTTCCAGAATCAGGGTCCCAAACATGCTTAGTTCAACTTTGGCACATAAATGTGTAAAAAGAGCTGCGTGTACTACACTAATGTCTTCTCATGTGGAAGAGGCCTCCGAAACCCCCTCCGACAGCAGTGCACGTGTGACTGCTTCTACTGCACCTCCTATAGCTGCCCCTGTCTATAATAGTAAACTGGGCTGGTCGTCCTATATGAGTATGACTCCTTTACTTTTCACATATATGTGTTCTAATATTTGGCAACGCAGTTTTGAGCTCCCTTGGGCACCGGATCTTGGTGCAGCTTATTCCCCTATCTAGAACACAGGCAAATATCATAATGGGTTGCCTCCTACTGTTGGCTCTTTCACCTTAGGTTGGTAGGGTTAGAAACTGACTCAGTCGATTCCACTTAGTTGGCCACTACATCCTTCGATGTTGCTAATTGAGAGGTCCTGGATAGAATTGTATAAGGGCAATGGGAGATCCTCCGAGACCTAGGGTGTTGCAGGTTTTGGGATTCAATTGGTTAACTTGTTTATGTGTCCCAAATCTGTCGTGTGATTTCTGTTTGTCCTAACTGAGGAAGAGAGAAGCTAAGCTCAATGATATAAGGTTTTTCTGGTTTGGATCTGATATTAAAAGCTTGAGTAAACAGGACTCCTTTAGAGACAGATGCCTTCGTATGTAATTTTGCAGACCCATTTTTTGCGAGCGTTTCTGGCTGAAAAAAATCAGGCAATTGTCACCCGTATGCAACCCATATCCCACCGTTACTTGGCCGTATCCACAAAGAAAATACAGTGGCTGGTCTCTTGGGCACCCAATGCAAAAACGGGACGTATATGGTAGACACCCATGTATGTAGGACATTTTTTTCATAGACTTCCATGGGAAAGACTGTACAGTAAACGTCAAAATAGGACATGTTCTATTTTCACATTGCAGCATAACGGCCAGTTCAGTGCGGGGAGAAATGGGAGAAAATCGGTGCTCATGAGGCTTAGTCCTGTTTCTATAGCAAGGGGGAGGTTATGCACTCGACCCTAGAAGGTCGATGCCACCAAACGCGAGGGTCGATCGCCTGACTGCACCAAACATGTACATGATTACAGCTCTCAATACTGTGTATGGAGTAGTAGGACCTTCCTCTCTCCTAGGAGTCCTGTTTATACACAGTCCTGCTCAAAATCCTTTAAAGGGCATCTACCACCAGGATAAAGGAAGCTATATGCAATTGAGCCTGAGGGGCTCTAGGCTGCCTAGGAGTTAATGGTGCCTGGAGTCCCTTAGGCTCATTTGCATACAGTCTTTCATACAGCCTGAGGGCTCCAGGCTCCATAGGATTAATGGTGCCTGGAGCCCCTTAGGCTCATTTGCATACAGTCTGTTTACAGCACTGAGGGGCTCGGTCCATAGGAGTTAATGGTGTCTGAGACCCTTAGGCTATTGATATAAGGGGTCATTACCTAAGAGCCTGATTCCCGACGTGTTACCCCGAATTTTCCGATTTGTCGCCGATTGTACCTGAATTGCCCCGGGATTTTTGGCGCTCCGATCGGATTTGGGCAATCGCGCGGCATTGCACGCGACGAAATCGTGGGGCGTGGCCGACGAAAACCCGACGGATTCGGAAAACCACGCATTTAAAAACCGAAAATGTGTCGCTGGGAGCGCTTACCTTCACCTGGTCCAGCTCGGGTAGTCCGGTGCGTTCCGATGCGTTTCGCCGCAGCAGACGCCACCTGTTGGAGGCGGTGGAACTACCTTCATAAATCCCTCCGGACCCGAATCCTGTTTCAGAGAACGCGCCGCTGGATCGCGAAGGGCCGGTAAGTAAATCTGCCCCATAGTCTTTCATCCTGGTGGTTGATGTTCTTTAACCTTTAAAGTTCTTAAATTTATTTATTGTTTAATATTTATTTATTTTTTTAAGTTACAGAAGTTTTTTTTCCTAAAAATTAAATTGCAATAACTATAAGAACGTAAACATTTTCCAAAAAACAACGTTATAAAAAGAGGAGAACTTGGAAAAATGGACTTTCTGTAATTGGACATGTAGGATGCTACCTTGACCCGGGGGTAAACGTAGCAAATAAATGTCGCTGGTTCCCGCGGCGCGGCTTCTTTGAACTTTTTACAGGTATGTGTTTTAATTCCAATTTGTTGACAGATTAGCTACCAGTTGCAGGAAGAGGTCCGTTTGCTGAACTGGCGGCCCTCCTATCTGTTTCCTTCAGAAAAAAATTTAAAAAACACAGACCACATTGGGATTTTGCATGGTTTGCATTTATTGACAAGTTATGCTGAGTCGGCAGAATTGCATGTTTGTATAATGTAAAGCTATGGCTTGCCTAATGGAGTCCAGTCACTTTTAGGTGCATCGCAGATGATTTGATAGAGAGGGTTACAGGGTGAGTCTTTTATGCACTCCTGTTATTCTGTGGGCAAGGAGCGAGTTTGCATTATGAATCATGACTGAGCTGAAATGTACATACATCAAGGGAGGGGGAGGGGTGGAAAGAACTTTTTGGACTTTTTTGGCAGCACAGACGCTGGGGGGACTTGATGCTGTGCTGATATATTGAAATATGCAGAGCACATTTGCTGACAGCGATGCCAAGTCCTCATATGCGCGCCCGTGAGCGAAGTCAGCAGTAAAGGTAGCCTCGCAAACGCAGGGAAGGAGACCATTCCTGCAAGGGTACGCTACACAGTCCCGAATCCAATACACAGGGCACATTTACTTACCCGTCCGCTGAGTTCACAGAAGTGCATTGTCAGACTCCATCAGCACTCTGCGGCGATTTCACCAAGATTGTGCGCCCGAATCCTGCATGTGTCGCTTCCCCGCTCAAGGTCCACCGGAGTTCACCTTCTTCTTCCTGTGCATGTAAGTGACTTGATCTTGCGACACAATTGAAAGTTAAATCGCGCGCTCAGTCCGATCGTCGATACGTCCAAGGCACGGTGTGGCGCAGTTGCTTGGCAGTGTGTGAACTGGTTTCCTTAGGCCCACCAGTGAAAATTAATTAATCTTCATTATCCCCCATTATCCCCTCTAGCAACCTCCAAATTGTGGTGTTTTCTGAATGACCCTTTGGGCTTTTCAAGAACTATTGACCCAAGAGCCAAGGTAAGGAGACCAAGAGCTCAAGATATAGAGATAGAGAACATAAAATAACAGATGTATAGGCCCAGAACACGAATACTCTACCCAATGAAAGAAATACAAGCGCTCGTCCCTCAGGAGCATTCAATATGTTATATTCCATTAGATATTCATACCGTATCAAAACACAAAAATGGATTTCAACACCACCTTTCAAACAAATGCTGACTTCCAAATTTATCAGACAACGTCGAAATTTACATGAAGACATCACCTTAAAAATATTGTCGAGCAAATGGAGAGGCAAACAATATTTGTTATTTTGATAGACTGGGAAAACAAGCTCATCTGAAATGCAAGCATGTCAAGTGTTTAGATGAACTGCAAACAGCTTATGTGTGGGCGACAGGAATAATAATTAAAAAGAAAAATATATCACTTTTTTCCCTCAATAAATCTTCTCTCTAAAGTTTTACGGGTTTTAAGTTTTAACAGTTTTGTTTTGAAAACTATAACAATAGGCGGCATTGTTGAAATGGTGGATTGATGATGGATCCACATGACCCACACTGACCATTTCCAAATTGGTCAAAATTAGTATTGTACAACTGATTATCATTAAATATGGCCGGCACCGGCTTGGTCACCAAAAAATCTTATCCCTGGAATGAGGACTACCATGGTGTTGGTAGTGTTGCCACCAAGATCAACCTTGTCACCAGTGAGCACCAAATACTCCTCCACCAGTGCCCCATGGTGGGCCACATTTCTTAGAGGACATCTACTGGCAGGATTAAGGATTGTAACATACGGGCGTGTGCCCCCTCTGGCAGGATCTGCTCTTCTTTAAGCTGCCTATGCCCTTGTTTTTAAGAAAAAAAGGATTAAAATATGCAAATGATCCTGAGAGGCTCCAGGCTCATTAGCATATTTTTAAAAACCTATTTTTTTGTAAAAACCAGGACTAAGAAGCTAAAAGAAGAGCAGATCCTGCCAGAGGGGATGCACACCAGTATGTCAGTGTACTTGGCTTAAAATACTTGATACTGGTGGTGGATTTCCTTTAAGTCTACCTGCTTACAACTCCTATGGTCATACTTTTAGATGGGGGCATCAGACCTCAAAATAAAGGAAGAATGAATGTTGAAGAGTTGGATTCAAGAACATGATAGATCTGCCTACAATCATTTATTTTCTGGGGCATGTTTGAAACTGTGAATATTGGCTGTCCAGGATAGTGCATTCCAGAGAGCTGGGGCAACTTAGGAGAAGTCTTGAAGATGCTTGTTCTGTATTATAGTTGGAGTCTTAAGTGGAAGAATGAAGTGCATGGGTATTATTATCTTTATCTTCAGGTTTTACATTTGGTGCCAGAAGCATCAGATTGGAAATAATCGTACCCCAGACCTGGAAATAATATAAGGCAGTCTGAAAATAGTATTGTATCTTATTTTCTGCTGGCTAGTAAGAAGCAAACATATGTTCCACAATGTCCCCATAACATGATCATTCCCCTCTCTCTAAGATGGTGCATGTTCTATCTGCATTACATCTAGTTCCATTTTACCTCATTTATTTCTCATGTGTAGAGTATCTGCCCCTTATGCCTCAAAAGAAACAAAAATGTAAATGTAAATAAATATAATTCAAGTAAAGCAACCAGTTGTCTTCTGTGTGACCATGCATAACAGAGAGCAGCAGATAAGTCCCACAGTCAAGGGTTCAAGTCAAGCTATCACTGAGAAGGTCTATTGCCACCACATTTGTAGATGGAGCCATCTAGGGTCCCCAACCTAAAGGCAAAATGCATAGTCCATAGATCTAAACCCTTCATCAGAGCCCGCCGCAAAGCAGGATGGTCTTGCTGTGGCATGGCACCTCCAGGTTGTTCCACAGGAGCGACTTGTCCACGGTGGCAGCCAAGGTCAAGGTACATGTACACTAAGCAGGCTCGAAGACAGGCGGCAATGGTGCGGAAACAGGAATGGAGCAGGAGTTCAGGGCTAGCAGCAAAGGAGTGAGGTCAGGGTCAGGTCCGGGGTCACAACAGGATGTCAGAAAACGAGAACCACACAGGAGTAGCTTTCTCAATGGCATAGGCTCAAAGATCCGTCTGGGGTTGCTGGCTTATGAACAAAAACCCGGAAGTGAGCTGGGAAGGGAGCAGGAACATGGAGAGGTAGGTGAGTCAGGACCGGTGTGCCGCCACAGAGAGGGGCACCCGTGACATCTTTATTCTCTAGACATCTTCTAGATCTACGGTTGTCCACCATATTACCTATCCTAGGGCTCATTCTAGTTAATGGTGATAAACCCTTTCACCCCCCATCCACCTTTCATTGATAACACTTGAGTCTATACCTCGAAAGTGATGTAGACCCTCTCTTCAAGTATTAGTGGCAAATTTTTTAGATAGACATGGACCTCATATTCATCTTCTGCCTAAACAGGACTGGAAAAACACAGGGCTAGTCATATATTACCGATGTTCAGTGGGCAAATTTAGACCTGACTGGTCTCCGAAGCCACCAATATTTGGTCGACTTCAATAAAACAAGCCTGAACCCCTTTAATTGACCCAATAAGATCAAAGAAAGGTCTGGTATAGTTTCCCCCTCCATTCTCTTTCCATGACCCTTTGGTCCATCCCTAACTTTTTTTTTCTCCAGTGAGCATGGGACCAAGCATTAATATAATGGATAAGGTCAACTTTTACCCAAACCGGAACCCCATGGATATCTCAACCAGCATCGATCAAAGAAGATCCTTGTATAGTTTAGCCCGTTCCATGACACCTTTGTTTAATTTTCCCATGACAGACAAAAATCTATTTTTTTCTACATACAAAAATTTGGAAACTATCACAAATAGACACGAATACATCCTGGACTGAACATGTCCGTGGAGATGACCAAAGGGCAAGACACCTCTCAGGCGATTGATGGTCACACATCAATATATATATTTTTGTTTTGTTCTTTCATGCATCTCATAGTGTACTAATCCTACTGTCCTACATTAATCAAAGCTGCAGTCCCTGTTGTCTTAGCACCACAGATTGAGAATGTGCCCCTGGCGAAGAACGAGGGAAAAGTCAACAGGAATTAAGTTTCAGTGTTACTGTTTACTCAACTCTGGCCCTGCAGTTATTGAAATTTTATCCAGGGGTTTGTGTGACTGCCGCACTAATGACTTCAGCATGGCTGTGATTCTCTCACTTCAAGTAAAAACCTGTAAGATGGAAATGATTGAATTAGCTCAGTCTATGTTCCCTCAAGGACAAGAAAGTCTACTAGTAGCGGGTTAGATATCTGGAGAGCCAAGAAGTGGTGTTTGGTTGAGGGTCGCTCATATGGATTACCCATAGAGAAAAGTGAGACAACACTATGATACATCTTGCTCTAAAGGTCAAACCCCCAAGGATTTAGGAAGAAGAAGTGCAATATATGGGGTGACTATGCCAGTCACCAGAAGATCATGAGGATCCAAGGTAGTCATCCAGTGGTAGCTTAACCCACCGCTGCATTCATGTGGAGATAAAACTGATCCCCCATTCTCATGATTGCTGGTGGATTACCTCCTGTGACCAGAATACATCTTCAATTGAGGAAGGAAGGGTGGCACAAACTTATGGGTGGCCCTAAAGCCAATGCATCAAAAGGGCCACCAGGCTTTTGATCATACGTCTATTTTAGGAGGAGCTTTACGGATAGACTTCATGCCACATGGTGACATAGACAACGATCAAAATAGGAAACCCCTTTATGGTGATAGTTTTTGCCACACACAATAGAAAGGTCTCCTCAGTGCCCATAGAATCTCCCATCAAAATCCATTGTGATAAACCAGGGACACTTACTCCTAGATCCAGGCACCGGGACTGTGGGAATCCTCTTATATTTGTTATCCATGGCCTCTTCCCTTCTAAAAGCAACTTTTACAGTTATGCTGAGCCATAAGGGCTCTGGAGGTGTTACCAGAGCCCCTCTGTACTGTAGTGTCAAAGGCTGCTGTACTCCCTCAGCAGAGCTTACCCTGTGCCTCTCTCTGATTTAATTTCACACAGTGGGAAAAGGAGATGTGCTCCTTCACAGCCTCTGGAACTATAGCATGGACAGGCTCTGGTAACACCCCTGGGAGCTCTTCAGACTCATTAGCATATTGAAACAAATGTATTTTAGAAAGAATGAGGCCATAGATAAGAAGATTACCACAGTCGTCCCGGTGCCTGGATCTAGGAGTAAGTGTCCCTGGTTTATCACAATGAATTTTGATGGTAGATTTCCTTTAAGGGGAAGACCATTTCAGGGCTAAATCTCTCAGCCAAGGGCCTCCTAAGAGCAGTACAGTCCTCCTCTGCTGTACGTATGCCCTTGGAAATAGGTATCGGGAATGGAGTTCTTCTTCAAACACACACCTGGTTCCACTTCCATTGTTCTGAGATGTTGACACTTTATCGACAAACGCTTTCAGCCTTCCCGAATGCAAAACACCAAGTTATTACTGTGATTCCATAAATGCAAACAGGAGAGGAGAGTAACCCGCTAGCCGTGGGCAGAGTGTACCAGCTCTACCTGACCTTGGATAAATTACTATTATTCTTCATACAAGGATAGAGCGGAGGAAGAGACGTCATGAAGTCCTTTCTTTAGGTGCCAGTTCTGTAAGGCTGTGTATGTTGCTTGTTGTGTTTGTACTAAGTATACAACGTCTACAGCGAGACAATGGAACCTCTGCCTACAAGGCAGACCTTCACATCACAGTCATCTACCTAGGAAGATCTTTTACTCAACCCTGAAAGTCATATATAGGACATGGACCACGTGTCCAAAAAAACTGAAGGAACGGCAGCATGAGTCAAGCCTTTAATGAAGAATTGGGATTGGAAGATCCATGGAGATCAAGGTAATCATGTCACGTGTACGTTTGGAATGGGCCAACAAGGTCAGCAACACAGTAACCCCTACTACAGGTTCAACAAAGGACAACCCATTTTGGAGGCTAGTAGGGATCTATATACTGGGGGTGGACCAGTCTGACCTTAGTCAAGCACTATCACCCATAGGTCCATATTTACACGTTCTCTGACTCTGCAGAGGTGTAATCGGTTCAACTCCATTAAGGTGAACACATGTTTGGGGCTTCTTCTCATGCTCATCCATGGGTTTTCCATGTAGTCAAGTTTCCTTGCACTAAATGATCATCCTATAACTATAGAGCTGCCTATAAACTTAACGGACTCTTCTTGGCCTTCAGAATTGAGGATTTCATGTTAGGAAGAGTGGTGTTGGTCTGACTCCCGACAAACCTACCGATCATCTCTTCGAAGGACTGGAATGCTCTGGTTGACCACTTCAATGTTACCCACATAGGCAGTCGTGCTTTGTATTGTAGTTCAAACCGTCAAGACCCCACAGATCCAAGATTCACGGCCCATCAAGTCAAGTCCTGGAAACCCCATTATAGGGATTTTCCAAAATAAGCAAGGAACTTCTGACTATCATAGTAGGGTCGGGGTAATTTCCAACAGTTTTTTTGCCTTCCAGTGGATCCTCATTGTAGGATTATAGGTTGGTCTTCACAGATTAAGGTGTTTATTCAACCTAATCTACTATGAGACTATGATGATACTTAAAAGGATTGTCCACTTTTTTTGTAATAGTCCTACCATACTGTCCTAGACACAGCGCTCCCGACTGTCCTGGCATTATCGAGTACAGTCCTTTACCGGGCCAATTTCCAATCAATTACGGCTGCGATATCCTTAACCCCTTCGCACCCAGGATAACTTGTATCACCAATTGAGGAGGACTATACCCCTAATACCCCTACAGGAGAGCCTAGGATCATCTCGGAACCTTGTGTCATTTTATGGACCCCCGAAACGCGTAGTCCGACTTTGAAATAAAGCATTGTTCATCTTGAGAAGTCCTACCATTGGTCACTGAAATTAATTGGATATGTATAGGGGTGAACCTGAACTTTCTGCTACCGGAGACGAGCTATAAAAAAAACACTGCCCCCCCCCCACCACCACACCCAGTAGTAATAGGCTGTTTTTTTAGTAATAGGGTTCTCCATGCAGTGTCTCACATCTGGTGTGAAGAACCACTACTTTTAAGCGTCTCGTTCTGCTTTCTAGCAGGTGACTGCTCCCCTGATGCTGCCCCCCTATCTTGCTGAAGATGGTGCTACCTGAGGCAAGAGGCTTAACTCGCCTCATGGATATGGATATGTAAGTGACATACAGACATATTTGCTTGGTAGCCGCTGTCCACTATGGGGACTATAATAGAAAACCCCCTTATGTCTATTAATCCAGAATACCTAATCTTTCAAGAAGGGTCAACTTCCTTTCATTACAATCTATGGGGGACGAGCTCGACGCAGGTTTAAAAAAACAGATGACCTGGCGCCGTCAATATCAGCAGCATCATTGTGACCTTAGCCTTTTTCAGTGTAACCCCCCTTAAATTTACTGTGCCTCATAGATGATAGAAGAACATGACTGATCGACTCCTGGGGGGTTAGAGCACATTTCGCCTGCATCCACCACGGGTTTCGAGGTTTTGCATTTGTTTCATGCTAGTTCAGATGCCAAAAAAACAGACAATTCTCCCTCGGTAGCCGCAGCGGCATCCTCCTTCACTTTAGCAGTTGTCAGCAGGACTACTTTTTGGTACTAAACAGTACACACTGGCTTTTTCAGGCGTCTTTGATCTCTCCATCACAATGATGAATGCCTGAAAGCGGGCGCCAGGACACATAATAAAGTATAAATTTCACATTCCATTGTGATTGCATGGATGGTTCTGTTTTCTCGACCATCTCAGACCCAGGGGGAAGGGGGTACGGTACCTGGTGTTGCTGAAGATGTGCAAGGTCGGCGGCGTCCAGGGAAGGTGTCTCTCCGTTAGATCGCGTTTCTCGTAATGTGCACTCTAGTAAGTGGTTACCAGAATTTCCACCATTCTGCACGGCTGAATCGTTACTTTTCGTCTCAGTCCCAGATTCTTGCATCATGACTCAAAGCCCTTAAAACAAGAAAAGAAGAAGGGGGGGAACATAATAAAACAGCTGTTAAAACAGTTAGTGCATTGGAAGATACGTGCCCTGCTTAAAATCAGTCCCAACATGTAAACATTTGTCACTTCCTTTCATACAATTTATCTTTCCTGAGCGCTCCTCGCTAACCGTTACTGTTTATTTGGTTTAACAGCTATAATTGTAGCAAATTTCGATTCTAAATGTAGCGGCTTGTTTGCTTTTGTTTAGCACTTTCACTTTTTTCCCCTCCTGTTTTTGACGTGCATGTTTTATAGGCAGGCTAAGACAAGGTTCTGTTGTTTGCACAAAGCACAGACCTGATCCGGGAATATGTGCATCTTTTCCTCACTTTTTTTTTGCTGTACAATGTTACCCTTAAAGGATGGACAAGGTGTAACCAGTCCTTTAAAAGTGTCATTGGGGCACATTTACTTACCTGGTCTCTGCGCGATCCCTGATCCAGAATGTCCGACGAGGATGAACTCGTTAAGATGGTGTGCTCGATTTCCAGCATGTGTCGCTTGCCCGATCAGGTCCGCCGGAGTTTACCTTCTTCTTCCTGTTGCATGTAGGTGCTTGGTTTGCGACACGATTTACGTTTTGTGACGCTGGGACAGGGATTTAAAAGGAGTTTTTGGTGCACGCGATCGGATTTTAGCGCAATCGCACCGGCTTTCATACGACATAAATTGGGAGGTGGGCCGTCAGACGATCCGACGGATTCCGATAAACCGCGGGAATTGTGTCGCAAGACAATGCACTTACATACACCGGGAAGAAGAAGGTGAATTCCGGCAGGCTTGATTGGGGAAGCGACACATGCAGGATATCGGGCACACGATTTTCATGAATCGCGGCACAGTTCATCCTCGTCAGACAGTCCGGATCGAAGACCGCGCAGGGACCGGGTAAGTAAATGTGCCCCATTATGTCTACATTGAGCATCTGTTTGGTCCCTTGTGTTGACTTGATTACTAGCGATGAGTGAACAAAATTTTTTGTTACTATACAGGTGTAAATATTGGCATAATACCCCACACATGCAGTACCCTGACTACCCTGTAGGGGTGCTGTAACTTTAGGGATTTATTTCGTTTTCAAACAAGTAAAATAAACCGAAAAAGGACAAGAACACATAAACAGCAGTAAAAACTAGCTCTAAATAGAAAAAAAATTGTAGCAGTAATTTCTGAAGGATGCATCTGCTCTAACCACAGGGTAAATGTGACGACAGCTAAATATCAACTAATCCACAGGAATATTTAATTTGCCCGTTTGCACCTTGAATTATGATACTGGTAGAATAAACAAGTCAATGACGTTGGAGATGGAGACTGATTCACTACAGAGATGTCAACTAATAGATATAGCTGCCGGTGCTAAGTATTGGATATTAGATTGGATTTATTATATTGGATTTTCCACTATACAGGCGGTCTCCTACTTAAGGACACCTGACTTACAGACGACCCCTAGTTACAGATGGACCCTTCAGTCTCTGGTGAAGCTCTCTGGATGCTTTATTTTAGTCCCCGACTGCAATGATCAGCTGTACGGTGTAATGAAGCCTTATTGATAATCCTAGGTTCCAATACAGCAAAAAAAATGTGAAAATCCAATTGTCACTGGGACAAAAAAAAATTGTCTGGAGCTACAATTATAAAATATACAGTTCCGACTTACATACAAATTCAACTTAAGTACAAACCCAATTCCCAATGCCTGTAATTCTTGTCTAATCATTATTAGATTGGCTGAGGTCTTATTGGCTCACTGTTCAAAGAGGTAGAGGCACCCAATAAGTGACACTTCCGTCTTCCAGACTTGTGACGTTATGTTTATTTGGTAATATAGCCTTTTATTTGCAGATCATTCCCAATTTAGTGAATGGAGGTGAACTGCATTACCAAGTACAGCCACCATACAATGAACGGCGCAGTGAAGAGACCACATAGATCATGCAGCAGCCACTTCGAGTGTTGGATGATAATGATGACCTATCCAAAGTTTAGGACATCAATGGGGCTCATTTACTTACCCGGTCCTGTCGCGATACATCGGCGCGTTCTCCGTGGAGGATTCGGGTCTTCCGGCGATTCACTATGGTCGTGCGCCCGATGTCCACCAGGTGTCGCTGCTGCGCCGAGGTCCGCTGAGGTTCTCCGGAGTTCACCAACCTATTCCTTGTGCATGTAAGCGCGTGTCAAGCAACACTTTTTTTTTTTTTTTAAATACCGTGGTTTTTCCGAATCCGTCGGGTTTTCCGGCGGCTACGCCCCCCATTTTTCGTTGCATGCAACACAATCCGATCGGGTGCGCCAAAATCCCGGGTCAATTCGGCGCAAATCGGGAAACCCGGCGGAAAAATGCGATTCGGACCCTTAGTAAATGTGCCCCATTATCTATGTCCTGGAAACCCCTTCAATGCGTTTTATGAGCACTTTTTTTTATAATTTTTTTATAATTGCATAACTTTATAATTTTATCAGAGAAACTCGATTGGTCTCCAGCATCTCTTTGATAAGAAAGAGTGTCTCCTGCTCTGGAGGACTCAGCATGTCCATGCTTTACAGATAGAGCATTGATATTAATGTTTCCTTTAGGTGGCGCTGTGGGAAATTGAACAATTGAAACTGAACAATCACCAACTTATTGTTAACAAAAGAATCATTATCCAATGTGGAAAGCTGAAACTTTTCAGCTGTTTTAGAGAACTCCGCTTTTTCTCGGCTCCTGAGGCCCACTGTGTTTAGACAACAGCCAGTTAAATGGAAAATGAATAAAACATAGTCATAAATTCTACATTTTCAGATCCAAATGCTTATTCCATGCGATCAGAAGATTTTCTGATGAATTTAAGGATATTTTGTAGTTTAGTTTATAATTCAGTGGTAAAATGAGTCACCTATCACGTAACCTACCCAAAAGGATGAAGTCAGTGTTTACTCAGTGAACTTAAGACATGTAGATAAGCCAAGATTTTTTTTTTTTTAAGTGTTTTTGACAAAAGGCAGTAAAGAGGATTTCTGGGAAAACCTAAAGGAAATGTAGGACTGGAGTGTTGCCCTCAAAGGACATTGGGTACCTGGATTGAGGCAACACGTCACTGTCATCTGGTCTGCTATGACTATCAAAGTGGGTGACTACCAATATGGCCTTCACTACAGGTCCAACAATGGCCGTCACCGAGCCTTTATCATCTCACCTTGCCTCATTTTGAGTAAGTATATGTAAATGTGTTTGCATATTACCCACCTTAAATGGAAAATTGGTAGGATAAGCCATCACTTTCTGTCCAAAATTTGGACACCCTACCAATCTCAAGAAGAGTTATAGTTAACCTCGTTATGTTGGATTTGAACCCTTTACAGTCAAGGACAATCATGGGTGTGGAAATACTGGAGTACTATTGATGTTTTTTTTTTACTGGATAGGCCATCAACAGTTGTTTTTGATGGGTGAGCGAGCCAGAAGAAGTTGTTTCGATGTCCCTGTTGTGGCCGGAAGTCACAATTGCAGCTAGGCCTCCCATTGAAAGTGAAAGGCCTTCATCCATAACTGGGACAAGGTGTCAACCATGGGTGTGGAAATACTGGAGTACCATTGATGTTTTTTTTTACTGGATAGACCATCAACAGTTGTTTGTGGTGGGTGAGGGAGCCAGAAGAAGTTGTTTTGATGTCCCTGTCGTGGCCGGAAGTCACAATTGCAGCTAGGCGTCCCAATGAAAGTGAAAGGCCTTCATCCAAAAATGGGACAAGGTGTCAACTGCTTTCAGCTCCCTGTCCCTGTGTTCACACATTGCTTGGGA
Source organism: Engystomops pustulosus (assembly GCA_019512145.1). Lineage (NCBI taxonomy): Eukaryota > Metazoa > Chordata > Amphibia > Anura > Leptodactylidae > Engystomops > Engystomops pustulosus. The sequence continues at coordinate 89,542,161 of CM033649.1, forward strand.
TTGGGTATGGGTCCACCACAATCAGGAGAATAGACCATCAATATTATTTTCTGGCCAAGCCCTTTAAGCATGAATTTTGTCCGTACAGGGAATATGAAGTATTACACAGGCCTCATTCACACTGCCGCATGGGGGATGTATACACGGCCGACGTATATACGGCCGATATATGTCCCCCATAGACGGCAATGGGTGCACGGCGCCGTACCCTGTGAAAAAATAGAACATGTCCTATCTTTTCACGGCATATGGTGCCGTGTGCCATTCATCCCTATGGAGAGGGGCGGGCAACAGTAGTGTGAATCCAGCCTTACCCATGTAATGCATGAATGTGCTTAGTCATCCTGAGTCCTTAAAGGGAAATCCCATTTTAATTAGAGATAAGCAGACACCATGGTCGGGTTCGGATTCTGTGTTCAGGTTCGGCCACCTGACCCGTACATATTGTCGGACTGTCGGACAAACAGTCAAACCAGCACATCAACACCTCTATCAAATAGCCATGGTCCCCCTGGCCAATCATAGCCATGGCTAGTTGCTAGTGGTGTCAATATGGTGGCCAAACAGCCAATCCGGCAATATGCCCGGGTCATGCGGCTGAACGCGACCATTAGGCCCCCTCATAGTTATAAAACACTACACTTTACTCACCATTTTTGTGCGCAATAACATAATATGGAAGGTATAAGGATAGAAAATCCTAAATTTGCACAATTTCTTCTACCTCTAAATTCAATCAGTCAAGATTAAGAGTATTCATCTACCTAATCCGAGTTTAGCAGATATGTAAATCATTTGTCTCCCGTATAACGGGGTCTAATTACTGACAGTCTCCGGATTTTTTTTTCCTTCGGCTGTCCCTTTAAATACGGTCACGTCAAGCAAAACTAATGAAAAACCTTATTAACTCGGAACAACACTAGGTATTTGACCACACTATTTTTCAGTGGCAAATCAATTTCACACACATGAATCTGCGCTAATGTCACACTGTTCGTCTGATAACTGGAAATTATATTCCATACCTAGAGCTGTATCAAAACATATAACCTACACCATGTTCTATAATTATTTCTGAATAATTTAACACAAGACTAAGCTGTATCAAAGCATACAAGGAAGCTTCACAGTGGATCAAATCTTTGCTTTTCAGAGAAGCCATGTCAACAGAAGCCAAGGAGCGTAATCGCGGACACGAAAACATCCGAAGATATGTCTACGAGCCAGGAATTCTCAAACCGCTCCTTACTGGGATTCTCAATGCATACATTGTGCACTGTGCGGGGAGGGGGGAGCGATAGTGGAGGGTTTGCTCCTATTATAGCAGTGATTATACATGTTCAGTAACTCTGTATTATCAGATACAGAAGTAGCAAAGGCAGACCTCAAAACCGTACCAGATCCAGCGGGACAGTCCCAGAATTTTAGGTCTGTCCCGCTGTCCCAGGCCGGCAACTCTATCTGCGTCTGGTGTCCATAAAGGTTGCAGTGTGTTAGTGATGGGTCGTTGGCAAACAAGCCGGCACAAAGATGGCTCACTAAACCACGCTCCAAAACGCCTCAACACGCCCCCTTTAACCCGATAAAATCGGGTTAAAAGTGGAGTGGTGTCCGGTGACTGTCTGGCCTGCGGCTCTGTATTATATATTTAATAGGGAGCCGTTGAGGAGCCAAAAGATCCGGCTCTTCTTTAGGAGCGGAGCCTAATGAGCCAGCTCACTACGAAGAGCCGGAATTCCCATCACTACAAATGCTACCTCAAATGCTACCAGCCAATGGTTGTTTTCCTTTAATAATTGTGTCTCTTCACATCTGATGTCAGCATTGATGTGAGATGCAGCATAGAGGACCCGCTTACTAGAAAATGACCTGATACATTACTACTGAACGAGGCAGAGGGGGCGCCATGTGCGGCGATACCAATTACTTCAATGCAACTCCAATCTTCCAATAGAAAAGGAATTGAAAAGCTGCGGATGTGTGGGGCAAGACAAGATGCACCCTATTGGACAAGCAGGGATATACTGTATATATGGAAATTAGTACACCATGCGCAATGCCGATCTTACTTCTGGGGGGGTTAGGCAGTTTTAGCTTTAAAAGCTAAAACATTTCTCAAAATCAACCATATGATGAATCCCAAATGTAATGTAACAGGATAAAAGGCTACCATATTTTTCGGACTATAAGGCGCACCGGATTATAAGGCACACCATGAATAAATGCCTGCTAAAACATCAAGGTTCATATATAAGGCGCACCGGATTACAAGGCGCACCTTATTATAAGGATGAATGACCAGCAGGTGGCCGACCTGTGCACAGTTCAAGGCAGCTGTTGTCTGTAAGTACGGTTCATATATAAGGCGCACCGGATTATAAGGCGCACCTGATTATAAGGATGAATGACCAGCAGGTGGCAGACCTGTGCACAGTTCAAGGCAGCTGTTGTCTGTAAGTATGGTTCATATATAAGGTGCACCGGATTATAAGGCGCACCTTATTATAAGGATAAATGACCAGCGGGTGGCAGACCTGTGCACAATACAAGGCAGCTGTTCTCTGTAAGTATGGTTCATATAAGGCGCACTGGACTATTAGGCGCACCTTTGATTTCAGGATTTTTTTAATTATGAAAAATACTTTTTTCAGCTCTGGAATGATGGACCGCTTCGGAAAAAAGCGCAAAAAATACCAAACTTACACCGAAAAACACAAGAAGGGAACGAAATACGAGGCCCACAGCTGTAGCCGTGACATGAAGGGTACAATGGGATTTGTTTATTCCCCTATAGTGAATTCTCCTCATCATTACGGGAAGGCGCACAAGGCGGTTCGAGAAGTAATCAAGAGCGCGAGCCCCGGGGCTGTAGTAATGTATGCAAAGCTGGTGACCCGCAGAAAATGAGAGGTAGGATTCAATGAATGCGGAGGGCTTCCTACATCCTACAGACCCGGCCTGATGAGGGACCTACTAAAATTAACACCCAATTAATTTCCGAATTGACAAACAAATGAAAGTCATAAATCTACTTTCTCATTAATTTTCCTTTTGGTATAATTTAAAGCAGCAGCACAACGGGAAAAAAGCCGAGCGTTATCCATCATAAATATCAGAAAGATAGCATTAGACCGCCATAAATTATGCATATTACCTGTTGTTAAAGGGGTGATTAATGCACATCAGCTCTGCTTTACAGTACAGATTGTCTAGATGGGGACCCAAAAAGCCGAAATGTCACTTAGTGCGTTTATTGGGGGTGCAAAAGGCTTAACCTCATTATCTGTTTAAAGGGTAATTGGGCTCCTTACACTTTAGGCTTAGACTAAAGAGCCCAGCGGGAAACACTGGGTTAATAAACATATAAGTACATTGTAGTGTATAATGTATATCTGCATCTAGTACATTCAGACCATATAATATCGCCATATAGTGCCACAATACATGTGCCTATATAGAGTTTAGTAGTAATAGTAGTTGTAGTAATAATAATAATTCTTTATTTATATAGCGCACACAGATTACGCAGCGCTGCACAGAACTTGTCAAATCAGTCCCTGTACCCAATGGGGCTCACAATATAAACAACCTAACAGTATGTTTTGGAGTGTGGGAGGAAACCGGAGGAAACCCACGCAAACATGGAGAGAACATAACTGTTTGCAGATGTTGACCTGGGTGGTATTCGAACCCAGGACCCCAGTGCTGCAAGGCAGAGGTGCTACCCACTCAGCCACCATGCCGCCCTTATACACAGTACAGTACACAGATATTACATATATAGATCGTTGTTTGTTAACATATTTAAGTACTTTTAGAATCTGTATTATCATGCCAACCGTCACAATGAGGGTCCACGCGGGAATTAACTTATAGCCCCCCCACATTTTGCAAGTGTGGGGGGCAGTGGGTGTGGCGTTGCCGAGAGATTACAAGCAGCCACAACCCCCAGCACTTTCCCCACCCTCCATACAGATCAGCACTGGGTGAATCTTTAAAGGAGTGCCTGCTGGGGCTATCTATATACTGAGGGTGCATGTGTTGGGGTTATATATATTTTTATACTGAGGGGGCAGTGTGCTGGGGGCTATCTATATACTGAAGTGGCACGTGCTGGGGCTATATATTTATATACTAAGGGGGCAGTTGCTGGCTGATTATCTATTAGCTATGGGAGTGTGCTGGACTATCTCATATACCTGAGGGGCATGTGCTGTGGCTACCTTAATACTGAGGCGGCATGTGCTGGGACTATCTATATACTGAGGGGGCAGTGTGCTGTGGCTACCTTAATGCTGAGGCGGCATGTGCTGGGGCTATATATTTATATACTGCAGGGGGCAATCTATATACTGAAGCGGCATATGCTGAGGTTATCTACAAACTGAAGTGCTGGGGCTATCTATATAGAAGGGGCAGTGAGCTGGGGCTACCTATATACTGTGGTGGCATGTGCTGGGGCCTATCTATATACTGAGGGAGCAGTGTTCTAGGGCTATCTATATACTGAGGGGGGCTATGCTGGGGCTATCTAATATAGGATGGAGATTGTGCTCCGGGCTCCTATAGTACTGAGTCGACATGTGCTGGGGGCCTTCTATATAACTTGGAGGGATTTCTAGGAGCTATCTATACATACCTGAGGGGTGCAATGGGGCTGGGGGCTATCTAATACTGCTGTGGGGCAGGTGCTGTGGCTACCTTAATACTGAGACAGCATTTGGCTGGGCCATATATGTATATACTGCGGTGGAGCAATCTACTATAACTGAATGAACGGCATATGCTCGCGGTTATCTATAACGGAAGGGCCATGTTCGGGGTGCTATCGATATACTGAGGGGGGGCAGTGTGCTGGGGCGGTGCTACCTATATACTGAAATGGGGCATGTGCTTGGGCTATCTAATATATGTAGGGCGTTGCTGGGGACTACCTGATACTGACCAGCATGCTGCTAGGGCCTATCTCATATACTGAGTGTGGCAGTGTTCTAGAGCTATCTATATACTGAGGGGCAGTGTTCTAGAGCTATCTATATATTGAGGGGGCAGTGTTCTAGAGCTATCTATATATTGAGGGGGCAGTGTTCTAGAGCTATCTATATACTGAGGGGGCAGTGTTCTAAAGCTATCTATATACTGAGGGGGCATGTGCTGGGGCTATATATTTATATACTGAGGGAGGCATGTTCTGGGGTTATCTATATAGTAGGGACATTGTTCTTGGGCTATCTATATACTCAGGGGGTACATGCTGGGGCTATATATATACTGAGGGGGAAGTGTGCTGGGGATATCTATATACTGAGGGACCATGTGCTGGGTGCTATCTATATATACTGTCCCCACATGGCTGTGATTTAACACCATTATATAGTGCCAGGATAAAAGTGCTGTAGAAAGCCGACATAAAGCTATTATATACTGTCATATACAGCACATTTTTTGCCCCTATATAATACAGCCCACAGCATATAGTGCTGTTATAATACAGCTTTTATAATATAGCACCACTATATACTAACACCGCAATTCTAAATTCTATGCAGCATCAAAATATGATTCCTCTATAGACCCTCTACAATTTACCTACATTATACAGCGAGTAAATAATACTGTACCCCCATACGCCGCTAAATAATAGCGCGTGTCTTTAGTGTTCCCCCAATTTAACACCAGCTAAAACCATTCCTTAGCCTCTACATTGGAAGAGGCAGGGTTGTAGCGTGATAGAATATGATGGGAAGGAATCAGTAGGTCATGCTGGGATTTGTAGTACCACAAGTACTATTCTGTGACATGAGACCCTGGGCCGCTTCTATAATGTGACATGTGGCTGGATCACCCCGTTGGGAGTCGTATCTCTGTACATATTATACGCTGCGTTACAGTCTACATGTCCGCTTGGCGCGCGCCTCACTGGGACACAGTAAATTTGGATTTTTTGGGCTCTACCGTTATCAATTGTCAGTGCGGCCATGAGGCTCTGTCTTCTAAAATATGAATGGCGCAAATTGCGCAGCTTTCACCAATATCATAAACACGTTATAACTATACAGTATATATAAGGCCTCAGAGCCACTCGCTATGGAAACCAAACAGACCAATTAGAACTCAGCTTTAAGGTCATAAACCCCTCTGCTAAAATGAAAGCCATGCCCTGATTGGTTGTGATGGGTCACTTTCTAGATCTGTGGCCTTTCAGATTTATTTGATAAATGGGCCCTTTCCTTTGTCACATTTTGCTTTATTTTAAAGTTAAGGGCTCTAAGACAACAAACTCTCAGCGTGTCGGGAGTAGTAGTATATGAAACGGAGAACCGACTATATCATACATATGCATTCTCAGTTTTGCCAAGTGTGCATGTCTTCTCAATTGGGAGAGGGGAGTGAGTTGCTTCCAGATGCCAATGGTGGCTTGAAGGGGATAGGTCAGTGATACTGAGCTCATATTTAATGTAAATCTACCACCAAAATCCATCCTGATAACCCAGGGACACTTACTAATAGATACAGGCACCGTGACTGTGGTAATCTTCATATATTTGTTATTCATGGACTCCTTCCTTCTAAAATCAACTTTTAAAATTATTCTAATGAGCCCATAAGGTTTTAAGGGGGAGGGGGGCGTTACCAGAGCCCCTCTGTGCTGTAGTTTTCACTATGGTTAAAAATTATAAGAAGATTACCACAGTCACGTTTCCTGGATCTATGAGTAAGAGTCCCTGGTTTATCAGGATGGATTTTGATGGTCAATACAAAAAATATGTCAAGAATTTCAGATCAGTGAGGGTCCGATTCTCTGGAAACCCCACCGATCAGATGATTTAGGCATTAGAGACCGTCTTCCAAAGTTCATCTCTGCTCTGTGTGGAAAGTGCTGCTGAGTTCCTATTCACTTGACAACACTGATCCTGTAGGTCATCAATATACAATATCTGGAACACCCCTTTAAGATACTTCTAAAACTGCCCCGCAATTCTGTTGCTATGTGTTAACAGCCCCAGCAACACTTGCAACACTAATTTATGAGTTTCCTGTATCCATATGACCAAGCTGGCTACTATGTTACATATATAGACTTTATGGGGCAGATTTACTTACCCGGTCTCCGACGAGGATTCGGGTCCGTGCGTCCGAGTTCCTGCATCCGTCGCTTCTGCGCCGAGGTCCGCCGGAGTTCACCTACTTCTTCCTGGTGCATGTGAGTGCTTGATCTTGCAACACAAATCCTTTTTTAAATTCCACGGTTTGTCCGAATCCGTCGGGTTGTCCAATGGCCCGACCCCTCCCCCAAATTTCTGTTGCGTGCAAGCCAACGCCGATGTGGCAAAATCCGATCGTGTGCGCCAAAATCCCGGGGCAATTTGGCGCAAAACTGATATATTCGGGAAACCCGGAGAAAGTACGGCGCCCGGACCCTTAGTAAATGAGCCCCTATATGTAGATTTTAGGTTTTTGAGGATTTTTTGATACTATTTTTTTAGTAAACACGGACGACATTCATTATTGCACCGCACTCTGCTCTGGTTGCCTAAACTTGTATTCATACGTACTCATGCCACCATATCAAAGCCCTGGGCAGGGGATGAGCTGGTGGAGGGATACAGGTTTGGAAGCGGGGGGTTTAGAGGAAGCCAGGGTCAGCGAGGCGTAACCGGCAGGATTTTACAGGAAAGTGATATTGACAGAATAAGTAGAAGAAATGCACAAAATCCCAAAACTTCACAGGCGGACATCATAGTCAGGTCTGCAATGCAGAATTCACATGTCAATCTTTCGGCAGATGTCAGGTGTATCCTTATTAAAGGGACGGGGGTCACCTACAGGGGCCCCACAATCCTCCTACTCCCTGTCATACAGGAATAATAGATCTTTCAGTTTCTCCTTGTGTAGATACGCTCAATGAAACCACCCAAAGTCCCCGTGCCCACCCTTCCTCCCATTGTCTCATCTGTACTTAGTCCTACCATTCGATTGTTTGATACCCTGTAAGTGTCCGCTGGCTGCAAATGTTTAATACTAAGGAAAAATAAGTTCTTAATCAGCATATTACAGAGCGTTAAAGGGACGGGATGGGCAGGAGCGGGACACAGGGGTCAGAGAACAGCAGGAGTCATATTGCAGCGTTCATCATATCCCGGACAGGGCTGGATCCGCACTAAGAATAGACCCAGAGGCACAGACCTCAAGATACATAGGGATTCCAAAAAGTTCCTTACACTCTCTCTTATGTTCCCCCATTGAAGACAATCTTAGGGTTCAATTTTACCTAATACAGCAAATGTAAAAATCTATTGCCCATATGAATTTACCTGCACACCAATAATCCAAAATCACACAGGTTAAAGGGGGTTTCTAGCCCCAAACACCTTTACACAAAAAATTACAAATTCTGCATAAAAAACCCCTTTATTTGGTGCAATTTTTGCCTTCACAGAATGTCTGTGGCTTATTACTCTTCTGTGGATGGCCTTAAAGGGGATGTCGGTCTGTTATCCTCCATTTACTGAATAGGGGATAGAAGTCTGATTGGATCAATGAGAACGGGGGTGGGGTGGTGTTGGGGGGTCATTGGTTATCAAACATTTGTTATTAGGGCTAATTGGGGTGCTCCAGCTTCTGTATATTTATGAGCTATAGGTTTGGGTCCGAGCAAAGTAATAGGAGGTCAGTTGCACTTCCCATGACTGGTTATGTGTCTTGCTGTTCCACTCAATGGGGGTCATCTATCATCGCCTTTCAAACGGAAAACTGGCGAAAACTTTTTTTTCCTTCCGATGAAGTGTTGGTGCCACAATATTGGTGGTTTTCCGACACTTACAACTTGTTCTGTTTCTGGTCGCAAAATTGTGTTGTCGCTTGTGAATCCGACACTTTTCCGGCGCTTCTATTTTTCTGACTGGTTTTGTGGTGCAAATAGAGCAAACAGTGGCTTATTTACTAAGGGTCTGCGGCCACACTTTTGTCGGATTTTCGCCACTGTGACTGGTATTTTACTGGGGATTGTGACACACGCGATCGGATTGTGGTGCGTCTGCGTTGGCTTTCATGTGACAGAAATCGGGGGCGGGCCGTTGGACGATCTGACTGATTCGGACTGAGCGTGAGATTTAACTTTCAAATTGTGTCGAAAGATCGAGCACTTACATGCACCAGGAAGAAGAAGGTGAACTCAGGCGGACCTGAGCGGGGAAGCGACACATGCAGGATATTGGACGCACAATCTTAGAGAATTGCGTCACAGTGCATTCCGGTTGGACAATGCACTTTCGGGGAACACATCAGGACGGGAAAGTAAATGTGCCCCAATATCTGATCTAGGCAGATCTATTTCACCTTCATGAATGCGGAGACAGTTTTTAATCCTTTGGTTTGTGCTCCAGATCATTAATCCCCTGCCACACAAACTTATTTCACACTGAAAAATATAGCGCACTTCCTGCGTCACCTTGCGCCCAAATTGATAAATGCCCAACAATGTCTATAAAAGTGTTAAAAGTGCACAGCGGACATTGAATGTGGAAGTACAAATTCTCAACCTAGTGCTCTGTCAATTAGGGGAAAGGGGCAGTCGGAAGTCAGAACCCCAAATCAGACTTGGATAACCCTTTTAAGAATTTTCGGCTTTTGCCTCATTCGTATGAAGGGAGCGTGCAGAATTTGCTTCTAACACAACACATAGGAACAGATCATCGGTCACAAATATTTCCGCGAGTGTGAATATGGCCCTATTGAGCTTCTTAAAGCAAATTGGATTTTAAGATTCCAGATTATCAGATATAAAATTTCCCATTAAGATCCATTCGGATGAAAGGATGATATAAGAGATGCGGTACCTGCGAGGCGTGAGCCAGTCCAATCTGGAGCAAACCAAGTATGCATGATGGGAAACAAACAATAATTCAGATGCCGTAATCTGTTTTTCCCGGTTTGTGTTTACAAAACAATAGAACACCCGGCGGATTGTGTGACAGGCGGTGACAGCGCGCGCATTGCATCAGCACTGTAAATAATCAACACCGGATAATTACACACAAAACAATAACACGGTGATCCGAAGGAGGGCGAGGCGCACAATGATACAGGGTCAGGGGTGCCCCAATACCCCAGAAACGCTTTGAGTTCCTGTAATATGGAGGTACATGTGCCCTCGGCCTCAGATACCGTATTCAGACACGCAAGAGTCATAGGGGTGGGCCCAAATTGCAAAGCTATACATTATCCTGTAGGACCCTCCGGGAAAATAGGGGTCCTGTTCTGCTTTATGAATTGGGAAGATAGTTGGCCAAAATTTTACCGGCCCACATCAGCATTTTTCACTTTTTAGGCCATTATAGGACCAGACATTTTCATTAGTCTACAACTAAGGGGAACCTTAAAGGACATATACCACTAGGATGAAGGATTGTAAACCAAATACACTGATGTGTGCCCCCTCTGGAAGGATTAGCTTCTTATGCCTTGGTTTTTAATAAAACAAAGTTTATAAAATTATGCAAATTAGCCCAAGGGGCTCCAAGCCCCATAGACGTAAATGGAGTATGGAGCCCCTCAGGCTCATTTGCATACATTTTAAAAGGCTTTTTTTCTTAAAAACAAGTGCCTGGAAACCGTATTGAATAGTGGATCCTGCCAGAGGGGGCACATACCATTATGTCAGTGTGCTTGGTTTACAATCGTTAATCCTGGTGATCTTCAGTGGATTTTTGAGTCCTCCACAATTGTGGCCAGTTCCAAAAAGTGGCAACCCCTATTGATCAAAAAGTTATCCTCTATAAGGGTTACTTTACAACTAGGGATGATCCCTTTAAAGGTGGACATTTATGTCACTGATATGGGGGCCCTATGGCTCACGCTCCACTTGTCACCTATCAGGCCATTGTTTCGTAGAACAATCCATCAGGTCCATCCTATAATTCTATAGTTTTGATCCAGAGGAAGATAACGTGGTTGGTTGCTATCACTAGGGCTACCACTTCAGGTGTCAAATTGCATTAAAAAAATGATCCAAATTTCCCCAATTTTTTCACAAACCCCAATAATCTGACCCACCATGTGACCCCCCCCCCCCCCACCGTAGCAGGTCAGAAGCTAAAACCTAAAGACATAAGGAGTAAAATCTCTCCAGTGTGTGCAATTATATGCCTCGATTTTCTCTTCCTCTCCTGCAGATATACAAGTGTCAGTCTACACTGAAGTTCTGGAATTATATTCACCATCCAGGAAATTTAGGATGAACAGTCCAACAAGTAGTCTCTGGTTTCAGCTTCCGGATTATGAGATATTCTGGACTATCGGATCGTCACAATAAAGTATCCAACACTGAAGAATACAGAACCGATAGTCCAAAGTAACAAACTGCACTTGTATCACGTTTTGCGACATTCTTATATTTTTGCCACCAAAACAATGTTTTTGAATCCTCCATATTTAGTGGGATTTCCTGCATGGATTTTGGCTGCCATCGGAATCAATGAACATTTCACAAATTATTCTGAAATGCAAAATATTCTGGATTATCAGATTCCAGATTAAAGGAATTAAAGGGTTTGTTCAGTATTAAAAACAAACGTAGCTGCTTTCTATCACCCCTGTCCATAGGTTGTGTTTGATATTGCATGTCAGCCCCCAAGCTGCAATACCAGGCACAACCTATAGATATGGGGGGCGCTGTTACTGGGGAAAAAAGCAGCCATTTTTGTTTTTTACATATACTAAACATCCTTTTTACACTCTTCTAAGAATAAAAAATATACTAACGACGAAAAAATAAAATAATCTGTAAAGGAACTTCTATAGAAATGGAGGAGGGGGGGCACAAACATACTAGACATAAAACACAGCCGCTGGGATATCTCTGGAGCCCCTTGAGATAAGAAAACCAAACAAAACGAAATGTATTTTAACCATTCGCACACATTCCAATCCCCCCGCCCCCTTTTTTTTTTCTTCTTTTTTTTTTTATCTAGAAGTTTCTCCCAGAACTATCCGGATAAAACGCGTTTCACGCCCACAAACAAAGCAATATTTGTGTCATCGCCGATTGCAGCTATGGCGACGGTAAACAAGCGCCATGGGTGTTTTTTTTTTACGGACAAACTCGCCATCTTGCAGAGGCGAAAAATTTAACATTAACCAGGTGGAGTGAGGGCCAGAGCTGTAGGTGACAGTCAGGGCAGGACTAGAGTAAACACAACAGGGGAGGAGATGGGGCCCCCGCGCAGGAAAAGGCAAGGTCGGGGAGGCAAATGTATCACAAAATAAACAGCCGGCAAAACTTAAGACAAACAAACAGTCGTTCTTGTGACATTCACGCCGGCAGAGAAGGTTGTAAATTACACGCATCAGCTGCTGACCACCGTGAAATGCGCCGGCCCCTTGTTTACACGGTGCCATGTTTGCTTATAAACAGTAATGTGCAGTTACCAACGCAGAATCACTCAGTGTCCTATTAAAGACGGTAAAAAAAAATAAAAAGGATCTTAGAAATCCTGTTAACTATTTACTCCACTAGAAGCTCTTAAAGGGAACCTGCCCACAGCGTGTTAGGTGTTAAAAATGGATTTCTTTGGGGCTCATTAACTAAGCGTCGTGGATCGGACTTTCGTCGGACTTTGCACCTTTTTCGGGGATTGCACGGCTTGGAGAGGTATAAAACAGGTGTCTGCGCTGGGATTGTGTCGCAGGTGAACGGATTGTGGCGCAGCTGCAACAGAAATCGGGGTCGTGATGATCCGACGGATTCGGACTGAGCGCGGGATTTAACATTCAAATTGTTTTGCAAGATCAGCACTTACATGCACCGGGAAGAAGAAGGTGAACTCTGTCGTACCTGAGCGGGGAAGAGACACATGCAGGATGTCGGGCGCACGATCTTAGGGAATCGCGGCACAGGGCATTATACAGGGAGAATACACTTTCGGTGAATTGCTCCAGACAGGTAAGTAAATGTGCCCCAGTAGGTTAGGTGTTAAAAAAGGTGATTTCTATGGGCCTCATTTACTAAGGGTCATGGATCGCACCTTCGTCGGACTTTGCACATTTTTTTCGGGATTTGCACGGCTTTGACAGGTATTTAACCGGTGTCTGTGCTGGGATTGTGTCGCACGCGATCGGATTGTGGCACAGCGGCGTCGGCTTCCATGCAGCAGAAATCGGGCAACGGGCCGTCGTGACGATCCGACTGATTCGGACTGAGTGCGGGATTTCACTTTCAAATTGTGTCACAATCCAATGCACTTACATGCACCAGGAAGAAGAAGGTGAACATGCAGGATATCGGGCGCACAACCCTAGTGAATCGCCGCACAGTGCATGATCGGCGGACAATGCACTTTCTGTGAACTCCTCCGGACGGGTAAGTAAATGTGCCCCTGTGTATTCTCACACTGCTGTGATCTGAGCTCTCTGCATTGGACAGCCCCATGGACTCTCCCTTCTCTTCTGAAATGATTGTAGTAGCCTGATATTAGAGAAAAAAGAAGGGATGTGCAGAATGTTAAGAGTACAGCAGTGTGAGGATGTGCACAGCAGTGTGAGGACATCCCCTCCCCTCCCCAAATGCACTTTGTGGAACTAAAATCCTGTAAAGATCTCCAAAGAGTAGGTCTTACAGAAAGAGCTCCATTTAGCACAGAGATTGTGATTGGTATTATACCCAGGCACAGCCTACTTTTAAGGGTAGCCATATAGTGTGAGGGCCCGCCAAGAGCTAAGAGCACAGCAGTGTTTGCAAACTCCCACAGTGCACTTGGAGAATCTAAAATCCTGGAGTATAATTGGATATTTCACAGTCCTGTTGCCACTAATAACTTGCACCAAGGTATAATTTCACATCTCTCTACAGACAATACCGAACACTTGCTGCAGGAAGCACAGAGCACAGCAGTGTGAGGACACTCCCCCCAGTGCACTTGGTGAAGCTACAATCCTGGAATGAAAATCCATATTTTACATTCCTGCACTACAAACAACACACACACAAAGGTATAATTACACATCTCTCCAGGGACAATACCTAGCACTGCCTAACACTGCACATTCCTTGCAGCGCTGAGGTCCTGGGTTCAAGTCCCAGGGCCAACATCTGCAGAGAGTTTGTATGTTCTCTCCCTGTTTGCATGGGTTTCCTAGGGGGCCTCCTGTTTCCACCCACACTCCAAAAACATACTGGTAGGTTGATTAGATTGTGAGCCCCATTGGGGACAGGGACTGATGTGACAAGCTCTGTGCAGCGCTATATAAATAAAGAATTATCATAATTATTATTATTTACAGGAGGAATAAGAGAGGAGCGGGACATTGTAAACTTCTAAGAGAAGAGGGCTCAGAATTCCCTGCTGGGGAATGGGGAACAAACAAGATGTGACACTTGATGTGATTCTTCATGATCCCCCCTGATCCCTACTACCAGGTGACCATAGAGGTGATCAGCTAAAATAGATTTACATAAAAGTTGGACTTGGAAGGAAGACCCCCGGAGCTGTCCCCTCTGAGGCCGCAGCATCTTCCTCCGCACATCTGGATTATAATCGTCAGCATTTATTCCGGCAGCAGGTGTTAATCTGCGATTTATGGCCGCACTGCTGGGTTAGCACCTGTCTACCCCTGGAACAAACATTCCTCATAAAAGAAACCGGCCCTACAGGGAAAAGAGGATGGAAAATATTTGTTTTTCTGCCTGATTAATTTAGACACGCGCTTTAAGGGGGACCCGGCAGCAGGAGCTTACAGGATGACGCACGCCGCCATATAGGCTTTAGGCGTCAACTTTAAGGATTAGGTCAGGGATCTTCAAGATTGTCTTGATTCATGGCAGAAATGTGGCATTACCCAGACTATGTACCCAGGATTGCGGGTACAATACCAGTCACAACCACTGGACAATGGTGGCGCTATTTCTGGGTGATCTGCAATGATGTATTCCCGTAATCCGTTGAAAAATTGAACCATGCAAACAGAAGACATTGTTAGGTATTATCCCTGGAGAGATGTGGAATCAGACTTTTATGCATTTTGTAAGTAGCAGCAGGACTGTGAAATATGGAGTTATATTCCAAGAGGCACTGAGGGGTGTCCTCACACTGTACTCTCATCTCTGCAGGCAGTTTGAGGTATTATCCCTGGAGAGATGTGTAATCAGACCATTGTGTATGTTGTTAGTAGCAGCAGGACTGTGAAATATGGATTTATATTCTAGGATGCATTTGGGGCGTGTATTTGCTGTACTCAGTGGTCTCTGCAACTAGTGTAATGTATTGTCCTTGGAGAGATCTGTAATCATACCTTTCTGTATGTTGTTAGTAGCAGCAGGACTGTGATGGATGGATTTATATTCCAACTGCACTGGGGTGGGTCTTCACACTGTTGTACTCTGTGCTCTCTGCAACCAGTTTTAGGTATTGTCCCTGGAGAAATGTGCAATCATACCTTTGTGTATGTTGTTAGTAGCAGCAGGAGATATAGATTTATATTCTAGGATTGTAGGTTTTCTAAGTGCACTGGTGGTGTGCCCTCACACTGCTGTGCTCTGTGCTCTCTGCAGTGAATTACTCTACAGTTGCTCCACTCTGCTCTAAATCAAAGGTGTAACAGGCATTTGGTTAAATACTACAGAAGTCAGAGGGATTATGAAGTAGTTCATAGCAGAGAGCTAAGTGCACTGAAGTGTGAGGACACAGGCGCTGTGCACTTGGAGAAGCTACAATACTTGAATATAAATCCATATCCAATCACAGTATGGCTGCTTCTAACAACGCCCATATAAAGGTCTGACTACACAGATCTCCAGGGACAATACCTAACACTGTCTGCAGAGAGCACAGTGCACAGCAGTGTGAGGAAGAAGCTACAATCCTGACATATAAATCATCACAGTCCTGCTGCTACTTACAACATACACAAAGGTATAACTACACATCTCTCCAGGGGACAATACCTAACACTGGTTGCAGTTTGCTTGGCCAAAACGGATTACCTTTAGTTTGGGATTAACAATAACATCCCTGGTGGTCTGGGGGCAGGGAAAGGGATAAGTAACAAAAATAATTATTATTATATTAAAAGTATTAATAATAATAAGAACAAGAAGAAGAATAGTAATGATACCCTTAGTGGTCTAGGGTCGTAAATGTGTTCATAATAAGAGCCCTGGTGGTCTAGAGCAGTAAAGAGATAGCGATAGAGTTTGCAGACTTGTGCTGTATTCTATGTAAGGCTGCATTCACACGGACATGTATTTCTCCAGTCCTGTATCTACAGGCTGTATTTCTGTATAAATACGTGACGTTTTTCATCCGTATGCAGCACGTATTTAACCCGTATTTTATACATGCCCATAGACTTTTAGGGCATACAGAACTGAAATACGGGAGAAAATAGGACATGCTCTATATTTTTATACGGCCAGTATACGGTCCGTACACTCCAGTGTCAAAAACGGCAATATAAATGGTTGGACGTATTGTCCATTGAAATGAATGTGGCCGTATGTAACCCGTAAAAAAACGGTACGTATACGGCCGTTTTTATACGTCCGTGTGAATGTAGCCTAAGGCTGTATAAGGGGGTAAGAAAGAATAAAATGTGATTCCCCCTCGTGTGCCTCTGTACAGGTGGTATGTTTACCCCTGGATGACGCGCCAAGCTCCACTCACTCTCACTAATCCCAGTAGGGCAGATTTCATCACACGTTACGAGTCTCGTCCTTTATCCTCATATTTGTTTTCACATTGAACTTTTTTATGTGTTTTGTTTGCAATACAGACCTCTGTACAGTAAACAGACATAAATAAAACGCGTTCCCTCATGTCACGAATTTCCCCGCGCGGACCCCGCCCTTCTCCTCCACGTACACAAACAACAATGTATTGTTTGTCTGCAAAAAACTTGTGATAGCTCCGGCTTCACGGAACGAGCTGCAAACCTGTTCACATTAAAATAAAAAAAACTCGAGTTGTAGGTGCAGGAGGAGGTCACACAATGAAGTTTTTGAGGCAACTTTTTGTAGCCAGAAGTTACCAAAATCCAGCAAAGTGGAGAAGTCTAAATATTTTCTTTATATTTTTATGACATCTGGTCTAAGGTCAATAAACAGAATGAAAAATGTCTCCAAAAACAGCAACTTTTTTGGAAAATAACTCTTGATATGAAAGGGGTAAACAAGGATTCAGATACAGGGGCACCTCCACTCTTCCAGGGGTAGTGTCCGATATTAAAGCATTCAAATGAGTGAAGCTGAGCTGTAATACTGGACACTGTTGTCCTAGACAACTCCTTTAAGACTCCTTTAAGACATTCAGATGGTCACAATAGACACTGGTCAGATCCTGGAGGCAGATCCTGGAGGAGGAAACTTCAACTACAGCATCCTCATTCCCCAAAGAAGACTCCCAAAGAGGAATTGAGGATTGTGGTCCTCTAGAAGACCTACTAGGGTACCGGGGTCAGACAAGTGGAGGGTTTTACTTGGAAGAGTGAGTCGAATTAGGAATGAGAAGTATAGGTGACCCTGGAGTCTAGAGGAGAAAGAAGTGTGGACACCTGTGATGGTGTTCTATGAAGAAGACTCCCAAAGAGGAATTGAGGATTGTGGTCCTCTATAAGAACCTACTGGGGTACCGGGGTCAGACAAGTGGAGGGTTGTACTTGGAAGAGCGAGTCGAATTAGGAATGAGAAGTATAGAGTCTCCTGGAGTCTAGAGGAGAAAGAAGTCTGGACACCTGTGATGGTTCTATGGTTCTTTGAAGAAAGAAAGTGACCACTAGACTTCAATATGAAAAGCCAAGGCAACTGTTAAAGAGGTCCCAGCCACCTTTTCTGCTTCACAGAATCAAGGGGTAAATGAGGATTCAGATACAGGGGGCACCTCCACTCTTCCAGGGGTAGTGTCCGATATTAAAGCATTCAAATGAGTGAAGCTGAGCTGTAATACCGGACACTGTTGTCCTAGACAACTTCTTTAAGATGAACATTCAGCTGATCACAATAGACACTGGTCAGATCCTGGAGGGGGAAACTTCAACTACAGATTTAGCATCCTCATTCCCCAAAGAAGACTCCCAAAGAGAAATTGAGGATTGTGGTCCTCTAGAAGACCTACTAGGGTACCAGTGTCAGGCAAGTGGAGGGTTTTACTTGGAAGAGGGAGTTGAATTAGGAATGAGAAGTATGGGTGACCCTGGAGTCTAGAGGAGAAAGAAGAGTGGACACCAGTGATGGTGTTCTATGTAGAAGACTCCCAAAGAGGAATTGAGGATTGTGGTCCTCTATAAGACCTACTAGGGTACCGGGGTCAGACAAGTGGAGGGTTGTACTTGAGAGAGAGTCGAATTAGGAATTGGAAGTATAGGTGACCCTGGAGTCTAGAGGAGAAAGAAGTGTGGACACCTGTGATGGTGTTCTATGAAGAAAGTGACCACTAGACCTCACTATGAAAATCCAAGGCAACTGTTAAGGAGGTCCTTGCCACCTTTTCTGCTTCACAGAATCAGTGGTGGTAACATGCAGGACAATCGGTAACTCACCATGAAACCAAGTGTAACTATGAATGGACCGTCAAGGTCCACCGTTTTTATGTATCCAGAGATATCTCATGGAAAGAAAACCTGACTCACCGCATCAAAGGAGTTATGACTGGCAGCTCTGATTATGAAAGGTTCTGAGTCAACCGGTTGTTTGTAGAGCTCCGATGGATAGATTGAGGAGGAAAGATTGAAGAACGGATCAATGGTGGACACACACACAAAACTAATCATGGATATGTCCTTGTAACGGAGGATTAAGCTATAATTCTGCACCTTCAATGAATCTAGAGACAACTTGGTTAGCAAATAAGAACTAAGAGACGTTGAGGAAAACAAAAACACGGTCGTCTATTTCAAACTATTCATCGGTATTTACTCAACAGAATTCCAGCATCATCTTCTGTTTTTACAATAACAGTCTGGGGTTATAGATTAAAATACAAAAAATACTATTCTTTAAACATTGAAAAAGTAGAATTTTTGGACATGCTAATTGGCTCCATGGTGCACCATACGTGGTCCTATAGAGGGGCCTCAAACACTGATCTATTAAAGGAAACCTATCATCACGGATCTACCTATTACGGTAGATCCGGTGGCAGGTTCTTCTGGTATAGCCACCGAGTCCTTTTTAGGGCTAATCCCTTAGTCCCCGTAACGTTTCTAATCTTTTATCTCCCTAATATGCAAATGTCCAGAGTAGCCACGCTGTGTAGCGTGAGCTCCGGCTACTCCACGCCCAGTAGCCTCTTCGATCTTCCTACCAAGAAATCTTCAGCTTGCAGCTCCTCGTATCTGCTCGCACTCGTCTGCGAAGCCGCCAGCCTGCGCTCTGCATAGTCTATGCAGAGTGCAGGCTGACAGCTGCACGGTCTCGGCTCCGGAGCTCCTGTGCATGTGCAGAACTCTGGCTTTGCAGATGAGAACGCGCAGCTAGGAGGAGCTGCTCGCTGAAGATTTCTTTGCATGAAGATCAAATAGGGTACTGGGGGGGGTGGAGTATCCTGAGCTCACGCTATAGGGCGGAGCTATTCCAGGCCCCAGGAAATTTGCATATTAGGGAGATAAAAGAATAGAAATGTTATGGGGGACTAAAGGATTAGCACTAAAAAGGGCTCTGGGCTATACCTTAGATGAATCTGCCACCGGATCTACCTTAGGCTATATGCACACTAACGTGCGCCCACCGTACCGTAGTATGGCGGGCAAACGTCTGCACCGGAGAGAGGAGGAGGGGAGAGCGCCCCCTCCCCTCTCCATCCAGAAACATGATATATTGATATATATGATGTAGTAATGGTAACAGACTACACACAGACCCTGTATGTAGTCTGCTCCGCCCACTGCCTAATTTTTTTCATGTCTGTAAGTTAATTTGAAATTAGGGAGTTGGAATAGAAAGGTACTGAAAACACATAACAGTAGATCTGTAATCCACATTTCTACATTAGTTTAATTTACTAATTGAAATGCATTGGCAACAGAACAGAGTCTGTACAATACAAAAATGGCTGCTCTGTCACAAAACTTTGCTTAGAATTTGACAAACTATTTTGGTTTTTTAATTTTCCATATTTTTGGGTAGAAATATTTAGACAGGACACAGGACATCTCTGGGAAAGACAACCAACGCCACATTTTTGCAGCACAATGCTGGATCAGAAAGGTAAATGCGAAAACTTGGCAGCGGCGACACAGTATAAACAACTCCACTTGGTGCCTCATGTGTGAACGTTTTACTAGCGAATGCAGAACGCTCCTGTCTCCATCCAGCTGTCTGCCGATTCCAGGAGTCTACCCAAAGAGGGGTCCGGAAACGAGTCAAACTTCTCAGATTTAGGTAACAGCCAATATGTCATCTGACAAAAATGCATGGCTAATTCTCACAAAAATATGGAAGTGCTAGAAGACAGCCATTTTTTTTCATTCAATATTGCCTGAAAAGAGACCACATTTTGGTTACAAATGTGAACTTTTTGTATGTAGGGCAGCACGGTGGCTCAGTGGGTAGCACTTCTGCCTTGCAGCGCTAGTGTGGTAGGAAACCGGAAGAACCCGAGGAAGGAACCCAAGCAAGCACAGAGAACATACAAACTCTTTACAGTGTTGACCTGGGAGAGACTTGAACCCAGGACTCCAGCGCTGCAAGGCAAGAAGTGCCACCCACTGAGCAACCGTGCTGCCCTACATACAAAAGTTCACATTTGTAACCAAATGATTGGTTGGTCTCTTTTCAGACAATATTAAATGAAAAAAATGGCTCTCTTCTACCACTTCCATATTCCGTGAGAATTAGCCATGCATTTTGTCAGATGACATATTGGCTGTACCTACTTGAGAAGTTTGACTCGTCAGGACCCCTCTTTGGGTAGACTCTGGAATCGGCAGACAGCTGGATGGAGACAGGAGCATTCTGCATTCGCTAGTAAAACGTTCACACATGAGGCACCAATGGAGTTGTTTATACTGTGTCGCCGCTGCCAAGTTTTCGCATTTACTTTCTGATCCGCATTGTGCTGCAAAAATGTGGCGTTTGTTGTCTTTCCAGAAGTGTCTGAACTTATTTCTACCCAAAATATTGGAAAATTAAAAAAACAAAAAGTTTGTTCAATTTCTAACAAGTCTTTGACAGAGCAGCCATTCTGTTTGTAAGACATCTGTTCTTGTTGCCATTGCATTTCAATTAGTAAATGAAAACTAATGTTAGAAATGTGGATACAGATCACTGTTATGTGTTTCAGTACCTTTGTGTTTAATGGGTCTCCAGGTGTACAGACTACAGAAAAAGCCTCCCTAATTTCAAATTAACTTACAGACATGAAAAAAATTAGGCAGTGGGCGGAGCAGACTACATACAGGGTTTGTTTGTAGTCTGTTACCATGACTGCATTATATATATCAAGATGAATTGCAGAGCTGCTTTGTTTCAGTAACTAAAAGTAGTCACACGTTCTAAGTATCCAGCAGCCCAATTCTCTGTCACCTCCTTATGTCCGGATCTTGTTCTACACTCATTTCATAATATTTTTTATTGTGATCTTATATTTACTCTTCCTAAACAATTTGACTGTCTGAAATATCTAATTACCTGATACATCCCTGATACGTACCATATGGGGGGAGTATATACGTCCCCCATAACGACAATGGGTGCACGGCTCTGTACGGGAGCGGTACGGTGCAGCACACGTGCGGCACCATTCCATTCCGTAGCCAAGAGAAAGATACGACATGTCCTATCTTTCCCCGGAATACGGCGCCGTGCCCCATGTTTCTGTATGGAGAGGGGTGAGTGGCGCTCACCCCCTCCTCCTCTCCCCTGTGCCGACGTGTGCCCGCCATACTACGGTACAGTGGGCGCATATTAGTGTGCATATAGCCTAAGGTAGATCCGGTGCCAGATTCATCTAAGGTATAGCCCCGAGCCCTTTTTAGGGCTAATCCTTTAGTCCCACATAACATTTCTAATCTTTTATCTCCCTAATATGCAAATTTCCTGGGGCATGGAATAGCTCCGCCGTGTAGCGTGAGCTCCGGCTACTCCACCCCCCAGTAGCCTCCTACAAAGAAATCTTCAGCGCGCAGCTCCTCCTAGATGCGCATTCTCATCTGCAAAGCCAGAGTTCTGTGCATGCACAGTATCTCCGGCTTCGGAGCCGAGACCGCGCAGCTGTCAGCCTGCGCTCTGCATAGACTATCTATGCAGAGCGCAGGCTGGTGGCTTCGCAGATGAGTGCGTGCAGCTACGAGGAAGATCAAAGAAGATTGGTAGGAAGATCAAAGAAGCTACTGGGCGTGGAGTAGGTGGAGCTCAGGAAATTTGCATATTTGGGAGATTAACGATAAGAACGGTACGGGGGGGGGGCTAAAGGATAGCCCTAAAAAGGACTCGGTGGCATACCTGAGAAGAACCTGCCACCGCATCTACCTTAATAGGTAGATGCGTGATGGTAGGTTTCCTTTAATAGATCAGTGTTTGAGGGCCCCCTATTGGACCACGTATGGTCCACCATTAAGCCACCATCGAGCCATGAATGCCCAAAAATTCTACTTTTTCAATGGCTAAAGAATAGTATTTTTTATTTTATCTATAAACCAGACTGTTTTTGTAAAAACAGAAGATGATGCTGGAATTCTGTTGAGTAAATACCGATGAATAGTTGATGAATAGACGACCGTTGTTTTGTTTCCTCAACGTCTCTTAGTTCTTGTTTGCTAACCAAGTGGCTCTAGTTCATTGAAGGTGCAGATTATAGCTTAATCCTCCGTTACAAGGAACATATCCATGATAGTTTTGTGTGTGTCACCATGATCCGTTCTTCAATTTTCCTCCTCAATTATCCATCGGAGCTCTACAAACAACCGGTTGATCAGAACCTTTCATAATCAGAGCTGCCAGTCATAACTCCTTGAGCGATGAGTGGATGAACAGGTTTTCTTGCCATGTGATTCTCTGGATACATAAAACGGGTGGACCTTGACGGTCCATTCAAAGTACATGGTCTATCATAGTTACACTTGGTTTCATGGTGAGTTACCGTTGTTTTCGTTCTGTTACCCCTAGAGTGAGCGAACCATAAAATGCTCGGGTACTCGTTATTCGAGACGAACTTTTCCCGTGCTGAGTGCTCGTCTCGAAAACGAACCCCATTGAAGTCAATGGAGACTCGAGCATTTTTCAAGGGGACCAAGGCTCTGCACAGGGAAGCTTGGCCAAACACTGGGCCTCAGGAAGAAGGATGGAAACACCACGGAAATGGACAGGAAACAGCAGGGGCAGCATGCATGGATGCCTCTGAGGCTGCCTAATCGCACCATTATGCCAAAATTATGGGCAACAGCGGGCATGACAGAGTGACAGAATGAAGCTAGATAGCATCTAAAAAATCCATAATTGACCCTGACACTATAGGGGACGGCATGCAGAGGCAGCGGACAGCAGGCTAGAGAGTGTCATGGCGAATACCCTAAGGACTCAGGCTTCAAACCCAATGGGTGTCAGAGAGGAACCAAAGGAGGTGAGCAGAAGAGCTCAAATAATAGCGGTAATGATAAAAGTTTGCCAGTATATTTTGTGGATTACACAGCAGGGTGGCGACAAAGAACATGGAAGCATGTGAAAACAACCAAATTTCTGCCTGACAAGCTCGTTTGATAAGGGGACATGTTGGAGGCCGTGAACTATTAGTAGATTAAAGGTGCTGCAGTTAAAACTTGTTAGTTGGATCTTGCATGGAGCTGGCGCTCGCGCCAGGCGAGCTTTCGCCAATCCAAGCCGTCTCAGGCTACTCCCCAACAGCCTTCTAAGAACTTTTGTATAAGATCAAGTGTAGTGCGTTCTTATAAGTGTAGGATATGGCGGGTGAGGGGAATGAAACGAATGCGCAAGAAGCGCGAATAATATCCAAATGGTGTATAAAAGTTTGCAAGTTATTTGGGATACACAGCAGGGTGGCGACAAAGTTAACACTTTGATGTGGAATGCCCTTTGAATAGCTTTGGGCGGTGTGTTGACTTATCTCGCTAGGTCAGCAGTTTCAGCACCGCCTGCTGTCGCTTAGCGACGGCACTGCTGCTGTGCAAGAGAGACTGATGGCGCCATGCCCACGGATGGTAATTCGGAGGAGAGGAGGAGTGGAGGAGGGGTGGGAGGAGAGGTTATAGTAGGCCTTTGAGACCTGGAACGAGGTAGGCCCGCCCAATTCTCTGCGTCGGCAGATAGACCAGCCCAGGGTCAGACTGGTCCCAGCCTGCACCAAGTTAAGTGTAGTAGCGTTCTTATAAGTTTGGGATATGGCGGGTGAGGGGGAATGAAACAGATGCGCAAGAAGCGCATGATGCGCATGGAGCTGGCGTTCCGCTGCCAGGCGAGTTCGCCAACCAAGCCCCTGTCTCTAGGCTACTCCCAAACAGCAATCTAAGAACCTTGTATAAGATCAAGGTTGTAGTAGCGTTTTATAAGTTTAGGAAATGCCGGTGAGGGGAAATGTAAACAGATGCGCAGAGAGCGGTGAAATACATATCCCTAAATGGTAAAAGTTTGCCCGTATATTTTGTGGATAACACAGCAGCGGGGTGGCGACAAGTTAACAACTTTGATGTGGAATCCAGAAAACAACACAAAATTTCTGCCTGACACACCTCGTTGATAAAGGGACGATGTTATGGAGGCAGCTATAGACGATTTGGAGGTAGCAATGGAGACAACGTGTGGAGGCTGCTATGGAGACAATTTAATTGGATAGTGCCTGTGTGGCAGTCCCAAACTTTTTCAAACCAGAGGAGAGGTAGGTGGCCCTCCAGTAAAAGATGGATAGATTGAGTGCCTGTATGTGGCAGTCCCAAAAAATGTTTCAAACCAGAGGAGCAGGTAGGTGGCCCTCCCGTAAAATGGAATAGATTGAGTGCCTGTATGTGGCAGTCCCAAAAATTCTTCAAACCAGAGGAGCAGGTAGGTGGCCCTCCAGTAAAATGGAATAGATTGAGTGCGGTAGTGGCAGTCCCAAAAATTGTTCAAACCAGAGAGAGTAGGTGGCCCTGCAGTAAAATGGAATAGATTGAGTGCCTGTATGTGGCAAGTACAAAAAAGTCAAACCAAGGAGCAGGTAGGTGGCCCCTGCCAGTAAATGGATAGATTGAGTGCCTGTATTTGAGTCCAAAAATGTGTTCAAACCAGAGAGGACAGGTAGGTGGCCCTCCAGTAAAATGGAATAGATTGAGTGCCTGTATGTGGCAGTCCCAAAATGTTCAAACCGAGGAGCAGGTAGGTGGCCCTGCATAGTAAAATGGAATAGATTGAGTGCCGTATGTGGCAGTCCCAAAAATGTTTCAAACCAGAGGAGCAGGTAGGTGGCCTAAGTAAATGGATAGATTGAGTGCTGTGTATGTGCAGTCCAAAATTGTTCAAAAAACGAGGAGCAGTATGGTGGCCCTGCAGTAAAATGGAATTAGATTGCGTGCCTGTATGTTGGCAGTCCAAAAAGGTTTAAACCAGAGGAGAGGTAGTGGCCCTCCGTAAAATGATAGATGGTGCCGTATGTGGCAGTCCCAAAATTTTAAAACAGAGGAAGGGTGGGGGCCCCAGAAGGAATAGATTGAGTGCCTGTAGTGGCACTCACAAAAATTGTTTCAAACAGAGAGACCGGGTAGGTGGCCCTCAGAAAAATAATGCATGAAGTTAACATAGCAAGAGCCAGTGGGCCCATGTCAAAAACTAGCCATTTTCCTCTGCTTTACATGTACAAGGGAGGAGAAGGAGGAAGGAACTGAGGAGGGGAGGAGGAGGAGGGATCATTTTCAGGTTGAGCTTCCTTCACCTGGTGGAGATTGGAAATTCTGAGAAATCCAGCCTTTATTCATTTAATAACGGTCAGCCTGTCACGCTGTCAGTCGACAGGCGTGTACGTTATCGGTGTGATGCCACCAGCTGCCATGAAAACCGCCTCGGACAAGCGCTAGGGCAGGCAGGCAAGAACCTCCAAGGCGTACAGCGCCAGTTCGTGCCACAGTCAGTTGAAACCCAGTAGTTGTAGGGAGCTGTGTGATCATTTAGGACGATGGTATGGTCAGCTACGTACTCCCTCAACATATTTCTGGAAGAGTCAGCCACTCGCCCGAGAATGGGGAAAGGTGACAGTGTCTTGCTGGGGGACATAAAGTGGCAAAGCCTTGTAAAGCGTACCCTTGCCAGTGCGGACAAGCTGCTGCTGCCGACTCTCCTCGCTACTTGTCCCGGGAACTCGCAATTGCCGTAGCGCTGTCAGAAGGGAAATAGGTTCAGCTTGTGCACCAGGGTGCTGGGATTACATGCATTCTCAAAATTCTCTCAGGGATGACGAGGGGGAAGATTTGTGTGTTACGTGGGTCAGGAGAGTGAACACACCAGAATCGGTGGCTGGAAAATTCTTTGAACGCGAGGGTCACGGGATAGGCAGTAGCATGGAAATATGATTATGCGCCAGAGTACCACGCGTAAGATTCACTTCCTCACTGGTGACTGTCCATTTCCTCTCACCAACTCAATCTCTTCTTCTGCCCATACAGCTGAAAAGTGAAGACTCAACAATGGTCCCCTCTTGTGTTCGCCAACATCTCCTCTTCCTCCTCATCTCTCCACCTCCACATCTCGATATGCGTGAGGAACACAGACCTCAGGGTTGCTTTGGCTATCAACAAGGGAATATTCTTCCCGTCTCTTGTGACGAGCGCAAAGCTTCCGACTTCATGAGCCGAGAGAGTTTTTAACAGGCCAGCAGCGGGAGGTGAGGTGACTGAGCTGGCGGCATCGCCACTGACATCTGGATGTTGACTCCTCACAAAGTCTACTCAGCACCTGGACAGATTATACAGACACCAGTCCACTCCTAATTGTAGACTTGAGGAAGCTGAACTGAATACCGTTATGGGGGAAGTTGACAGTGGCGTCTCCAACGTCTGCGCTGCTGGTAACATCTGGATAACTGGTCATGTGTGAATTGCAACTGTGGGCCAGTAGGCAACCGTCGGGAGCGGGAAGTTGGAGGCGCGCTGCGCTGCCTTGCGAGTGGCAGCATCTCCACACTCCAAAAACATACTGGTAGGTTGATTAGATTGTGAGCCCCATTGGAGACAGGGACCGATTTGTCATGCTCTGTGCAGCGCTGCGTAATCTGTGTGCGCTATATAAATAAAGATTATTATTATTATAAAGGGACAGTAATACTTAGTCCATGTACCCGAATCCACAGATTAAAACGTGTGTAAGATTGATAGGAGTTCACGTGAATGGAGAGCTGGTCAAAACTGTAGGTCCACCACAGAAAGTTCCCTTGGGATCCCAGGGGTTGGACACCCTCCCGCCCCCCCCCGCCCCCCACACCAACAAGATAAAACTAAACATATGTCCTGCTAGTTGACATGAGAAGGTCATGGGATAATCTGAGGTGTGCATCCAAAGAAATCTTCATTTTAGTCCATATGCAAATTAGTATTTTGGTGCACTGTGGGCGTGCCTATGATTTTCCTGCTTAAAGAATCTGTGGTCTGAATGCAGAGAAATCTTCATTTCAATCCATATGCAAATTAGTACTTTGGTGTAACCAAGTTGTGGCCGTAAAGTCCAGCGCACTTTGTCTTCCAAAAAAAAAAATCTGTGCTTTGAATGCAGAGAAATTGTGATTTTTCATCTATATGCAAGAGAAGGTGCACTGGACCTCACCGCCACACCAAAGGTGCACCAAAATACTCACCTGCATATGGATAATGACTTCGGACTCATTCAAACGGGGATGTTTGAGGCCTGTGCTATCCGTTTTTTTTGGTTCCAGATAGCATACTGACCCATTGATTCCTATGGGTCTGTTCACACTTCCGTTTTCTTTTTCACGGACAACAAGAAAAAAAACTGCAGCATGCACTATTTTTTACTCACATGCAGACCAAGGACCTGCATGTGAATCTGGCGCCCCCTGTTCACTACACAGGCAACTGCACCTAGTACAGATTGCACTGCTCATAGTAAATGTTTCCCATATGTTTAGCTCATATATCGGCAATGCCAAGAAGTTCTGCAGGATCTTATTTTTACCAAGGACCCTCCAGGTCCTAAATGACGCAACAGTCTTATGGATATGGATCTCCAGAACCACCACTACATTGTTACATTTTATTTGTCCAAACCCTTCTACGCTCCAAGGCTGGAGTTGAACTAATTTTTCTGATACTTCAGAGCAGAAATCACAAGGCAGCCCAAACTTACACGGAGCGCAGGATATGAGGATATAAAAGGAGATATTGTTTAGCTATAAATCTGGTTGCACAACTTGGCTGATGATGGAAGCTGCAGGTCTGGTCTGGGCAGCGAGTTCCTCTCCGAATCCTCCTTGTTTGTTTAGCGCTTGTGTATTTATGTAAATGATCCTGAAGATCAGAACGGCTGGGAGTGAACCTGACAAGGCTTCCACATGAAAAGCTGCGAGGCTTCTCACCTCGCCGTCTCATCTTATGAGGAGAGTGGAGCTGGGTGGCGGAGGGGTGTTACATTCTTCCTCCGGCTTTTCGCTGGAGGCTTCCCTGCCGCTTTATATTTAGCTTTCACTACTAGACACAAGTGTAGCTCACACAGGAGGAAGCTGCTGCAGCACTTCAAAGCCGCTCCCGACACCCTACATCTTACACTGAGAGAATGACTTTTTTTTTTTGGAAAGACGAAAATATATATGTAAGTCCGGTCACGGAAAGTAATAGCTGTCAAAAAATATTTTCCAAAATTTTTGACTTTTACAATGAAATTATAACAAACCTTTTATAAACCTTTTCCTAAATCATTACACCATGTGGAATAACACTATGGGGCTCATTTATTTACCTGTCCTGCATGATTCCTGCTGTGCATTGTCCGACAAGAATGAACTTTGCCGCGATTCACTAAGATCGTGCGCCCGATATCCTGCCATGTGTCGCTTCCCCACTCAGGTCCACCGGAGTTCACCTTCTTCTTCCTGGTGCATGTAAGTGCATTGGATGCGACACAATTTTAATCTTAAATTCCGCGCTCACTCAGAATCAGTCGGATCGTCTGACGGCACGCCCCCCCTCCCCCCAATTTCTGTCGCATGATAGCCAGCACAGCCGCGCCAAAATCCAATCATGTGCAACACAATCCCCTTCTAAATACCTGTCCCAGCGGCGTAAATCCCAAAAATGTTTAAATTCCGACAAAAGTGCAATTCGCTGACCCTTAGTATATAAGCCCCTATATCTGACCAAGATATGACTTGTATTCTGCATCTCTAATTCTCAGAGCCGACGGCAGGAGACTAGTTGCAATGTTGTCTCCCATACACTTCACAAAGTAGAAGAGAATCTGCTGCATAATTTTCTCCCTCACTCACCAGAAACTTATAGGGAATCACAGAGAATAACTGGCCTGTTGTGCTGTGAATAAATCACTTATAGTGAAACAGGTGCCATAGACCTCTATAAGGTATTTTACACACTGAATGCGGCTTTCATATGTCTGAGGAGAGGCTTCCACACTTTCTCCCATCTCCCTTCTGCATCTCTGGAGCTCTGCCATAGGGATCTTGGGATTCTTCTTTACCTCTCTCACCAAGGCTCTTCTCTCACAGTTACTTAGTTTGGTTGGATGGCCAGCTTGAGGAAGAGTTGTGGACGTCCCAAACTTCTTCCATTTAAGGATTATGGAGGCCAATGTGCTCTTAGAAACCTTGAGTGC
The DNA here is from genome assembly GCA_019512145.1 of Engystomops pustulosus. Lineage (NCBI taxonomy): Eukaryota > Metazoa > Chordata > Amphibia > Anura > Leptodactylidae > Engystomops > Engystomops pustulosus. The sequence goes on from CM033649.1 coordinate 89,571,904, forward strand.
TGCAGAAATTCTTTTGTAACCTTGGCCAGATCTGTACCTTGCCACAATTCTGTCTCTGAGCTCCTTGGGCAGTTCCTTAGACCTCATGATTCGTATGTGCTCTGACATGCACTGTCTTATATAGGCAGGTGTGCGCCGTTCCTAATGAAGTCCAATCAGTTTAATAAAACACAGCTGGACCCCGATGAAGGAGTAGAACCATCTCAAGGAGGATCAGAAGGAAATGGACAGCACGTGAGTTAAATATGAGTGTCACAGCAAAGGGGCTGAATACTTCTTACCAAGTAATATTTCAGTTTTCCCTTTTTAATTAAGTAGCAAAAAAATCCTATGTTTATGTTTATCCTATGTTATCCTAAAATGTATGGTTTTTCATGGCAATGAAACAAAGAGTGAAAAATTTTAAGGGGTCTGAATACTTTCCGTACCAACTGTAAATACGATCGATTTGTCCAACGTACTTACATAACATAAAACACGGAAGGCAGGAAAATCATGTCATTGGCTTGTTCCAGTCACTTGATTTTGTGTTACCTAACAACCGCTCCAAAATGCAGATGGCAAATAGATGGCACCCGTATTTTTAACAGCTTTATAGACTTTTATTGGAAGGCACAGGCCCGAAATAGGGGCAGGAATGGGAACTGCTTAAAAAAAAATTGTTGTGGATGTGACACACAGATACGGACTTGTGAAAAAATGGCAGCGCGGATCACTACATCAAATAACACCGAAACATGAGACTGCTGTATAGAATTGAATGAGACACGTCCATTAACCAACATACTGCGCATGTAGCCTAAAACATAGCAGCTGCAGAAGTTATATGTAGCAAAACTTAATAAAAATCTAATTACAAAAGTATTGTCTTTCACAATACATTAAAGAGGCATCCGGGGTGAGGAAAGAGTGGGTCAATGGCTCAGTGTGTCCCCAACCTCTAGGACCTCCCTGATTATGAGAACGTCCCATCTCGTACCCTCAAACATACTGGGGCTCATTTACTAAGGGTCCGAACGCCGCACTTTCGTCGGGTTTCCCGAATATTTCCAATTTGCCCTAAATTGCCCCGGGATTTTGGTGCACGAGATCGTATTGTGGTGCATCGGCGCTGGCTTTGATGCAACAGAAATGGGGGGGGGGTGTGGCCGTCGGATAACGGATTCGGATAACCGCAGAATTTAAAAAAACGATTTGTGTCGCCAGATCAAGCACTTACATGCACCAGGAAGAAGAAGGTGAACTCCGGTGGACCTCGGCACAGCAGCGATACCTGCTGGATATCGGGCGCACGACCTTAGTAAATCCCGGCAGACCCGAATCCTCGTCAGACAACGCGCCGCGGGATCACGACTGGACCGGGTAAGTAAATGTGCCCCACTGAGTGGCTAATTTCTTGTGAGGGGACACTGAAATCCAATAGAAGACAACTGGAGATTACAGCAAAACTGGAGCAGAGTACAGCAAAACGTATTCAATGGGTGTCTACACCATCGCTCATGGAGTCATAGACCTCCATCAATCCCTATACACAAGCATAGTCATGATAATATGCTGGAGCCACATTTGATAGCCCTGACATCCATAGGTCATCATTATATCCCATGGACACCATGTGATGGCCCCACTTATTAAAATAAATTGCAATTGACACATTTTCACAATATCCAAAAGTAGCAAATCACTTTGGGTTGCATAGAACACCTCACTTAGCTCCAGTTGCAAGTCTACCCATGTTTAACATGCATAAATTATTGTTACCTATGTAACAGTATGCAGATTCCTACATATATGGTATAAATCAGGGTGTTGGAAGTAGACTGGGTCCTACAGAATAACGGCGGCCGTCTTGGCAAGGTCACTGTAGTCTGCAGTTGTTTGCGAGAACATAATATCAGGGTTTGTCTACAGAAGAGTAAGTTAGAAAGTAGAAGCAGATCATTCCGATGCTTTATTGGCCAAATAGATGGATGCTTTTATTAGCCCAACCCTTATTTTGTAATGGAGTGACTTTGTGACCCGGTACTAGGCTCATTCTCGGCTATTAATCATACGGCTAAGAGCTCATTTTGCACTAAAATGCTAAGATCCTGCTGTAACGGCGCCAAGATAATGGAAAAGGCTTCACAGATTGTATAATTTCATACCACTCTGTATCTTCATATGAACAATGGCCGGGATGCCGAGGTATTAAAAACCTGGAAATTTCTTGTATTGAAAAGTAAAAAGTCAATGTTTTCCTAGGATCGGGGGCTTACCGCAACAGTTTGCTGCGAATATTTCCTTCAGGAGCTCAATAAACTAAATATTGTACATAGAGATTACCCAGATTAACACGACAATAAAGTTTAGCAACAAACAGAGCTAAAAGGGAGTCTTAATGGGGTCACGTGGGGTGGATATGTTTGGACAAAGTTGCGCTAGAATACATCAGATTAATCAGAGAGTTTTATGTCCTTCTCTTAACTATTCCGATCCCATGGCTTTCCAAAATAAATAAAAAATGGATGGACCTACTATCAACAGGATCTAATAGAATCTTATGGTAAATGATCAGGCCCAAGGTCAACTTTAAATGAGGTGGCCTTCTGCTTGACTTTTAGGGCCACTATGAATCAGGATGATCATAAAGTTATAAAGTTAGCAGGACCACTAGGACTTTCACTGATGATGAGAGATGTTCACGGTTGGCTCCGATTTTCACGGTTGGCTCCATGACATGGACATATTTCCGGATAAGCAGCCAAATAGCTGACATCTGGCATACTGACACCCCTAGAAGTTATCCATGGCTATGATTGGCAACGGTTGTCCATGGTTAGTTGCTAATCATAGCCATGACTACTTGCTATGGGTGTCAATTTGCTGGATTGGTTGTTTGGCCGCCAATATGGCAGTATGTCTTGGTTGTCCACCCAAACCCGAAAGCAAACATTGGGTATGCTCATCTCTAATCATGACAATGAAGGCCCAATTCCAACAAGCAAATAGAGCAGGATTTTAAGCATAGGGCACTATCGCTCCGTCAAGTGCCCCTGGGTCTACCGGGAACTGTTGTTCCATTAATTTGTGGGCATGACACCTCAAAACTGTGATCAAAGTGAACTATCCATAGATCAAAAGGGCCAATCTCTTTAAGGTAGCCATACACATAAGATTGAAGTGACCCTAGTCTGACCAGTTTAGAAGGACTGGTAGACCTCCTAATGTGTTAAAGGGGTGCTCCAACTTTTTCTGATGGTGGGTGAATAAAGATCAGGTATTTAGGATTTCGACATAGCCGATTCTTTGTTCTTAAGGGCAAAATGATTCCCTTTACTGAGAATAGATGCCAAATGTGTATGGGTTGGCGATGGGGGTAAGTATAGCTGTTGCATAAAAGATATTCAAGGTTTATGACCACTGTTTCAAGTGCCTCTGTTTTCCGCTGCTTCTTTGGTGAGTCTTCTTTGGCTTGCTATGGGTCTACCAAGCAAGCATGGATTGGACATAGCCCAATTCCTATTAGTGATGCCCTTTGTGTGACTCCCCCTCCACCAGGCCTACTGCAAAATTTATGCCAACAAATCTAGCCAATGGAGTCCTGTTGTCCCAGTAAAATGTTGTGGTATACATCTGGTTGTCGGTATGCATACTCCAGATGACAACTATATGTTTAGTTATTCTGTGTCATCTGCTTAAACCAAAACCTTGTGGAAACCATCTAAGTGACTACATACCCATAATGAGACATGGTGGAAATTAGGTCAGGACATAACCAGCCATGAGGTTTTATCCAGTCATCTTCTGGACCACAATGACAAGGTGCAATAAAGATGGAAATAACTTGGCAAAAGTTAAGAAATCTGGCCACCAACATTGACCAAATTAAGAACAAATTACTGTGTTACTGTGTAATATCTCCAGTTATGATTTTTTTTCTGCCTCCTTTTGGCCCATTTAATATATCATATGGGTTTCCTGGTGAATGCCTCCGTCAAGTCTACTACTTTTACTACCTGATGGCAGCCCTAGTTGGGTTCATATCAATGTCATCAAATTTTCCACCAGGAACTTGCTAGTTTGGCTCACGAGATACAAAATGCAAAGTACAGTAGCTCATCCAAGGACAGGGAGACCCTAGCCACAATCTCAAGCAAGTTTCTAAATGTCTTCAATTCATAACCACAAAGAACAGAAGGTACTGGCAAAGTGAAGGGAAGACTGTTTCATTAGAAAAATAATAAACTAGTGTTCTATCAAACAACATTTGGGGGACTATGCACAATCTGGACCAATGCCCTCGTAGACTTCTTGAGAATGCCAACTTTTGAGAGTCGGAAAATGGCTTGCCAATGTCTGAGGTTTGGGTTCTAGAGAGATTTTTTGGCCACCACTATGGCTGCCTAGAATAAGAGAAGGCTCACTGACTAATGACTTCATGGTTGCTATGGTCTTCTGTATATTTTCACTGTGTTAATAAATTATTCACTCATTGGAACAATGAGAAGATTTAGGGAGACTTTCGAGCTATACGCTCGTGGTCAGGAGGTCACAATGAAAGCATACAGCCGTTATCCATTACATGCCCTTGGTTGCCTCCCTAGCCATGGATACTAATTTGGTGAGAACTTGGGCACTTGAACTCATCACAATGTGTATTGAGATATCTTAATTAAAACACTTTGGTCACCCAATAAATGTCACCACCTCCAATTGTGACATCTAGGAAGTCGTGTTTGATGTGAAGGACCCGAAAGGGCACAGGGCAAATAAAAGCCATAGAAGCCCACCCATGCTGTTCACAAGGCCCCCTCTTCAAGGGCTACATTTATTTGTTGCAGCTGTCTTAAGGCTCAAGCTGTTAAATATTAATGGCTCAGCCTTTGGTTGGGGTCAAGCAGGACCCTGTAACTTTACCTATCTCTACTCCAAAGCACATAGAAAGTGCGTCCTTGTCTTTTCAAGGTGGAAAATAGATTATATCCCCCGGAGTGCAAACAAAGTCCAACTGACTTACAAAACTCCTCTATTTTTGTTTAAAGGGCATAAGTTAACAGTCAGTAAATAACCAATTTTCACGTATTCCCCCTCCCTTTTTTGTGTATTGTAACTGCAATACAATAAAATCCGAATTTTAAAATAAAGAAAAAAAACATTGAAAAGTAAAGAAATGTTTATGATAAAAGGTAAGTATTACAAAATCTAATAACAAGATTAAAATTAGGGTTTGTTTTGGAGACTCCAATGTTGAAGAAACATACACAGGATATAAAAAAAAATATAGAGTCAAAGAGAAAAATGCAAGAACGGGATGCGGATTGTAATGCAGAAACAGGAAAAATATCCAAGACTACAGCTACCAGCAGCTTTTGGAACCATGACTAAGGACAAGGGTGTCCAAAACATGTAGGGAGGGAGAGTGCCTTCTCAATACTGCTACACTTTTGGCTTATTTACGCACTTTAGTCGGACTATATGACGTTTTTGGGTTTTACGCCACTGTGACAGATACTTAACAGGTGTCTGCGCTGCCATTGTGTCGTAAGCAATCGGAGTTTGGTGCAGCTGCGCTGCTTTCATGCAACAGAAATCGGGGGGCGGGCCGTCTGACGATCTGCCTGATTAGGACTGAGTGCGGGATTTAACTTTCAAATTGTCGCAAGATCAAGCACTTACCTGCACCAGGAAGAAGAAGGTGAACTCCTGCGGACCTGAGCGGGGAAGCGTCACATGCAGGATATCGGGCGCACGATCTTAGTGAATTGCGGCACAGTGCATTATACACGGACAATGCACTTTCTGTGAACTCCTCCGGATGGGTAAGTAAATGTCCCCCATTGTCTGTCTACTGATGTTTTTATCTTTTCTGGCTGAATTTTGATATCATTTACCTAGATCTGTAGTTTTGGATATTTTTCCCGTTTCTGCATATCAAAAGAAGTCTCAAAGATGTGGATCTCACTTCCCAAGAATGGGGTTTCTTGAGTAGAGAGGTAGCTACATGTTTGCCTCCCTTGCTGGGATACCTACACATTTATTAGGTCGCTGAATGTCCCTGGAAAAACCAGTCGGTCCCTGAAAAATGATGGTCAGCTTTATCCTGTAGAAAACTTATCTCTTTATGTAGGTCCTTTTGGTTTTATGAGATGGAAGGTGTTATCTTAAAGTTGATGTATCATAGTAGACACTATCTACAGATGGCGGTTTTATTTTTGGGATTAACACTGATTCGCTGATATACAGGTTCGGCATGCACACCTGCATTCAGACTTTTGGTCACCCATGTTCCGGATTCAGTGGGTAAGGGATAAGGATCTATAATTGGACAACCTCTTGAAGATACCTTCAATAACTCTTGGCCAAAAAAGTGTTCCAAAGAAGTCTTAACTTCCATATACACATGGACGAGATGTCGCCAATGAGGGGGAGTCAGCTGTTACCAGACATCTCTCGTAGTGGTTAATCTTCCCAAGGAACATAGAATTGGATATGATAAAGTGACTAGAGGAGCGATTGTAGAACGGCTTCACCTTCCACCTCAATCAGAATCTCAGAAATCCCCTATCACATGTTTATCTGAATGGGATTTTTTAAGGGGTGATACATCCTGTGATTTGTGGTCAATTAGTTCTTAAACAGCCTAATTAGCTGTCAGAATCTGAGAGTTTTCGGCACCTTTACTTCTCGGAGCAGAACTAATGAGGCAAACGGTTACAGAATTCCTAAACAGGAGACAAAATACACTACAGGTAACCTCATGGGAAAACATTAAAATGCTGGATTTCTAATTCTAAGAGGGGGGAGATTGTGAGTTGAACGTGAAGACGTACGGAAATTTTAGAATAACTTCTTATGATTTTTATAATTCATTGCAAATTTATTTAGAACTTCAGGGGTTTGGATGAGGTTATCTAGACTTCTCCACTTGGATTAGTGGACACAATACTATAAAACATAAAGAATGATCTAAAACATAACACAGAGTCACCCATGATATCAAATCTCATGAATATGGTGTGACTACCGGACAATATGATGTGTATCTCCCTTTGAAAACAAATATTGGGGAATGATCAGACATACTTGATTCAAAATGGCCGACCTATGGTTTCTACATAACATAATTCTGTTATCTATATATATAGCCCTCTTAACATTCAAAAAAACCATGCTTTCTTAACCAAAAATACATAGGAAACAGGAGAGACTGCCAATGGCCTACATCTATTATAAGATGGGCTGTTTGGGGATATTTTTGAGTTTAGGAAGCAATGTACCCTTTGTACAAAAAGGAATGAAAAAAAATCAAAGATCATTGGAATAGACCCTTGCAAAGAGGGACATATATTGAGGGGATGTGGTTTCTAGTAGTTCCACAATATATAGGTGTCCCATATGGAACAAAGTGGGGCACATTTACATTTGCCCAAGTTCCTGCATCTGTCGCTTCTGCCCCAAGATCCACCGGAGTTCACCTGCTTCTTCCCGATGCATATGAGTGCTTGATCTTGCGACACAAATCCTTTTTTAAATTTGACGGTTTGTCCGAATCCGTCGGAAACCGTCGGAAACCCAACGAAAGTGCGGTGTTCGGACCCTTAATAAATGAGCCCCAGTGTGTCTCACGGCATTGTGACTGAGTTGGGCGGCCACTCTGCAAATTATAGAGTAGATCCTATTCCCACCTGAATTTTGGCATGGCTGCCCCGCTCCTATGGAAATTGCAGGGATGAGCACCCTCTCACCCCTCCCATCTCCACATGCCCGAAACCAGCCGCAAACTATACCCTGTGTTTTACAAGCCTGTCTTGATAACCCTGCAGTGCCAGAACTTTGTCATAAATTTGGCACATGGCTCCGGCAGTCCATGCAATATTTTGAAATGCTTCACCATGTTTGCACCAGAAAACTGAAGAGTGTGATGAAGAACATGATGGAGGTCTATGGCCCTGCCTAAGCAAACCTACAATTTGCACCATCCATCATTGCTTAGTGGGAAATAGCCCTCTAAAATTAATTAAAAAATTTTTATGAAAAAATAGCTTGTCTCTTTTCTTTGTATCCATCTTAGTCATCGGACGAGGGCACGCAGCTACGAGAAGCTGCACGCCGAAGATGGTAAGTAGGAGGAGAAAAGAGGCTACCGGGGCGTGGAGTAGCCGCCTCGTGTAACCTCAGATGCGGCTACTCCACGCCCCAGTAGCTGCTAATAAAATTAGCATAAACGTTTCATAAAAGTTACCAAAAAATTGCGGGGACATGAGGATTAGCCCTTAAAAGGGCTATCCTCACGTCCCATTGATCCACCTACCACCCGATCTACCTTTATATGTAGATTTGTGGTGGTAGGTGCCCTTTAAGCTCCATATAGATATAAGACAGCTGTCTACCAAACATTTGTTGAACTATTGCTTCCAACTCCCAACTATCACTCCTAACTATCGCTCCCAAATTCATACACATGCAGGATAGCCTTGGTCAGTGAGTAGTAAATCTCCAAAGAACAAAAGGAATGAGAAGAAAAAACAACGTGGCTATCGGCATCCACACCTTGGGTCTGGTCAATAAGAGACTTTGAATTGGAAGGTATGATATTAAGTTGACCAAAAAAAAAACCAATAAAAACTAAGTCACCAGATGAAGAAGAACGCAAAAGAATCTTTCTTTCATTTCACACTGTTGGTAAACTCGGAATTATTACTGAATTCTGCTAGCACTTATCTAACGGTCTATTGAGCCCTCACTAAGTCATGTGAAAAGGAAGTCCGACGATAACATTTTCTGCGTCTTCTAGACATTTGATTAAGCAGTTATAAATCTTTAAGTCTGACTTGTCACAAGCAGAGAAAGATTACACCAAAAGCTGTCAAGATTAAGTAAACTTGTCTTGTTCTGTAGCAGGTCTTACTCCGTCTTGTACCAGAGATTAAAGATTCCTCGATAAAAAAATTGGTTACCATCGGGGCCCCAACGCACAATAAAGAAAATATAGAACAAGATGTGTTAAAAATAAAACGGAAAACTTCACTTTCAACCATTAGATCATGAAATAATATTTTATCGAAAAGACCAAGCTTCCCCCGGATAAAAATATCTAAAAATGTCTCCATATAACGTAATGTTCTGGACTATTTCGCGCAAACAAAAACTTTTAAGCAAATTGAGGAAACGCTTTAGAGTTTACAATGTAGAGGGCTATGTTTTCTTACATAATGGCCAAGAATTAAAGGTCTCTACCCAGACTAGATAACACACGGGATGACATATGAATGTGACATCTGGAACACAGTGTTAAGTCAACGTCTTGATGTGTACAACACACAGAGAGGTCAACTTTTTGGTAATGTGGTGTGAAAATAGTTGGGTAATCAGTTCATGAATCGAATATTTAAGGTTTACAATAAATTTAGATGGATTTAGTCTCTCTTAAAAAGTCAACACAGGAGTCAATTACATGAAATTTTTGAAAGTTTATGAGGTTGAGGAATTTGATCATGAGAAGTCTAGTCAGTGAAGATTACACAAGTCTACTAAAAGTTCTGGTCTAGAAACTATGCCATGAAGATTATACCAGTAAACCAAAGTTCTGGTCTTGAAACTCTGCCATGGTAAGTCCAGTCCTTGAAGAGTATACCAGTCTACCAAAGGTCTGGTCTAGAAAGTTCATGATAAGTCAAGTCCATGAAGATTTTACCAGTCTACCAAAGGCCTGGTCTAGAAACTTTGCCATGGTAAGTCTAGTCCATGAAGATTATACCAGTCTACCAAAGTTCTAGTCTTGAAACTTTGCCATGGTAAGTCTAGTCCATGAAGATTATACACCAGTCTACCAAAGGCCAGGTCTAGAAACTCCGTCATGATAAGTCTGGTCCATGAAGATTATACCAGTCTACCAAAGGTCAAAAAGGGACCTATATAGATATATAGATAGCCATGAGAACGAACCCCATGATTATTGTCTTCTAAAGAAATGTTCGATTGGCTTTGAAATAAAAAGTGACATTGTCTCAAAGGTTATGATTGTCTCAATATGAAATATAATAAAATATGGCAAAATAATAGGCCTGGGACTATTATACTTGGCTCTTGAGGTTTCCAGATTCCTCAACTTTCAGGTTCTATCTTAAACAAATATATTTTTAAAGATCTTTCTCAAAATGCCCCGTTTTCAACTCCCAACTTCACACACATGCAGCATTGCCTGGGTTGAGGAGTATACTTTGGACTGTGGAGTAGCTGTGGGCTCCTTAGAACTGTACCAATATCCTACTTGGTCTAGGATTGACCATCCATAGCTCCCTATAGATATGAGATAGCTATCCACCAAACATTTGTTGAGCTGACTATCCAACTCCCAACTTTCCCTCCCAACACGCAGGTGCTGAGGGGTAACTATGGGCCATGAAATATTTCTAAAAAACAATCAAAACCCACAGAATTGACCCATTTTTAATCCAGTGGGGCATATTAGATTGAATTGAGACAGTCCATTAACAACATACTGCGCATGTAGCCAAACATAGCAGCGCAGAGATGTGTTATATGTAGCAAAAAACTTAATAACAAATCTAATTAAAAGTATGTCTTTCACCAATACATTAAGAGGCATCCGGGGTGAGGAAGGTGGGTCAAAGGCTCAGTGTGTCCCCCAACCTCTAGGACCTCCCTGATTATGAGAACGTCCCAATCTCGTACCTCAAACATACATTGGGGCTCATTTACTAAATGGGTCCCGACGCCGCCCACTTCGTGGGTTTTCCCGAATATTTCCAACTTGCCCTAAATTGCCCTGGGATTTTGTGTTGCACGGGGATTCGTATTGTGGCGCAGCGGCGCTTGTTGACTTTGATGCCACAGAAATGGGGGAGGTGGGGGGGAAATAACGATTCGGATTAACCGCAGGCAGACAGGGGAACAGACAGAATTTAAAAAAAAAAAAACTATTGTGTCACCAGACAAGCACTCACATGCACCAGGAAAAGAAGAAGGTGAAACTCCGGAGGGATCTCCGGCACAAGCAGCGACCACCTGCTGGATATTTTTTGCGGGGCACAACCTAGTAAATTCCCGGCAGAACCGAAACTCCTGTCAGACAAACGCGCCCGCGGGGAGATAGAGCAAGGGAGACCCGGCAGGGTAAGTAAAATGTTCCCCAATGAGTGGCTAATTTCTTGTGAGGAGGCGGAGGGGACAATGAAACGCAGATAAAGACAACTGGTAGAAGATTACAGGCAAGAACGGGAGCAGAGACAGCAAACGGATCAATTGGGTGTCTACCCCATCGCTCATGGAGTTCATTAGACCTCCATCAATCCTATACCACAAGCATGTAGTCATGTGATAATATGCCGGAAGCAACAATTTGCTAGCCCTTACATCCATAGGTCATCATATAATCCCATGGACCCCACCTGTGATGGCCCCACTTATTAAAATAAATTGCAATTGACACATGTTCACAATATCCAAAAGTGGCAAATCACTTTGGGTTGAATAAGAACACTCCACTTTAGCTCCAGTTGCAAGTCTACCCATGTTTTAACATGGCATAAATTATGGTTACCTAGTAACAAGTATGCAAGAGTCTACATATATGGTATAATCAGGGTGTTGGAAGGAGGATGGTTACACAGAATAACGGAGGGGCAAGTCCTGGCAAAGGTCACTGTAGTCTGCAGTTGTTTGCTGAGAACAAATATCAGGGGTTGTTCTAAAGAAGAGTAAGTTAGAAAGAGAAGCAGATATTCCGATTGCTTTATTGCGCAATAGATGGATGCTGTTATTAGCCCAACCCGTATTTTGTACTGGAGGTAAGTGACTTTGTGACCCGCGGGGGGGGTACTAGATCTTCTGGGATATTAGAATACGGCTCTAAGAGCTCATTTTGCACTAAAATGCTAAGATTCCTGCTTGTGTGGAGTGTTGTCATAAACGGCGCAGCCCAAATAAGTGAAAAAGGAGCTTCACAAGAGGGCTATTAATTTCATACATCTGTATCTTCATATGAACAATGGGCCGGGGATGCCGAGGTAGGATTTGAGGTATTAAAAACCTGGAAATTTCTTGTATTGAAAAGTACAAAATGTCATGTTGTTCCTAGGATCTGGAGCTACATTACCGCGAAACAGTTCGCTGCAATATCTTTTCCTTCAGGAACTCAATAAAATAAATATTGTACATAGCGATCCCCAGATTACACGACAATAAAAGTGTAGCAACAAACAGAGCTCGCAAAATAGGGGAAGTCTTAATGGGAGGGTCACGTGGGTGGATATGTTGGACCAAAGTTGCGGCTAGAAACATCAGCTTATTAACTCAGAGAGTTTATATCCTTCTCTTACATTCCGATCCCATGGCTTTCCAAAATAAATAAAAAAAGGATGTGGGACCTAGCTATCAACAGGATCTAATAGAATCTTATGGTAAAATATCAGGCCCCCCAAGGTTCAAACTTTAAATGAGGGGCCTTCTGCTTGACTTTTTAGGCCACTATGAAATCAGGATGATCATAAAAGTTATAAAGTAAGCAGGGACCCTAGGGACTTTTCAATGATGATGAGAGATGTCACGGTGGCTCCGGGTTTTCACGGGTCTGGTCCAGATGACATGGACCACGTTTTTTTCCGGGATAAGCAGCCAATAGGCTGATAGTCAATCTGGCATACTGACAACATCCCACCTAGCAAGTATGCCATGGCTATGATTGGCAAAAAGGTTTGGTAAATGGTTAGGTTGCAATACAGAGCCATGCGGACTACCATTCGATATGGGTTGTCAATGCTGGATCTGGTGGTTGGGCCGTGCCAATAGCAGTAGTCTTGGTTGCCACCCAAACCCGAAAGCAACATTGGGTATGCTCATCTCTAATCATACAATGAAAGGCCCAATTACAAGCAATGCCGGAAACTAGAGCCAGGATTTTAAGGATAGGGACACCAATTAGTCGCTCCGTCAAGTGCCCCCGGCTAACGGGGGAAACTGGTTGTGTTCCATTAATTTGAGGGCATGACACCCTCCCAACAACTGTGATATCAAAGATGAACTATCCACTAGATAAAAGGGCACATCTACTTTAAGGTAGCCATACAAACATAAGATTGAAAGTGACCCTAGTTCGAACCAGGTTTAGAAGGACGGTCGACATCCTAATGTGTTTAAAGGGTGCTCCAACTTTTTCTGGATGGGGGGATAAAGATAAGGTATTTAGGATTTCGGACATAGATCGAATTTCTTTTTTCTTAAGGGCAAAAATGATTCACTTACTGAGAATAGATGCCAAATGGTTTATGGGTTGGCGATGGGGGTGGTAAGGGGTAGATACGGTGCATATAAAAGATATTCAAGGTTATGACCCACTGTTCAATGCCTCTGTTTCCGGTCTTCTTTGGTGAGTTTCTTTGCTTGCTAGGGGTCTACCAAGCAGCATGGATTGGACCATAGCCCAAATTCCTAATTAGTGAGCCCCTTTGTGACTCCCCCTCCACCAGGCCTACTGCAAAATTTATGCCACAAATCGAGCCAAGGAGTCCTGTTGTCCCAGTAAAATGTTGTGCTGGTATAACATCTGGTTGTCGGTATGCATACTCAGATGAAACTATATGTTAGAGTTATTCTGTGTCATCTGCTCAATTCAAAACCTTGTGGAAACCATCCAAAGTGACTACCAACCCATAATGGACATGGTGGACTGAGGGTCAGGGAACAAACCAGGCATGAGGTTTTATCCAGTACATTTCTGGACCACAAAGACAAGGTGCAATAAAGAGGAAAATAAACTTGGCAAAAAGTTGTTAAGAAATCTGGCCACCAACATGGAACGAATTAGACAAATTATGTGGTTACTGTGGTAATATTCCAGTGATGATTTTTTTTCTGCCCCTTTTGGCCAATTAATAACATATGGGTTTCAGGTGAATGCCTCCGTCTAAGTCTACTATTTTGATAACCTGATGGCTAGCCATAGTTGCGGTTCATATCAATGTCATCAAATTTTCCACCAAGGGAAACTTGTAGTTTGGCTCACGAGATACTAAAATGCAAAGGACAGTAGCTCATCCAAAGGGACAGGGAGACCCTTAGCCACAACTCAAGCAAGTTTCTAAATGTCTTCAATTCATAACCACAAAGAACAGAATGGGTTCCTGGCCAAAAGGAAAGGTGAAGAACTGTCATTTAGAAAAATAATAAACTAGTGTTCTATCAAACAACATTTGGGGGGACTTATGCACAATCTGGACCAATGCCCTCGTAGACTTCTTGAGAATTGCCAACTTTTGAGAGTCGGGAAAAATGGCTTGCCAATGTCTGATGGTTGGGTTTTTTTTGGTCTAGGAGATTTTTGTCCCACCACTATGGCTGCTAGGACTAGAGAAGGCTCACTGACTAATGACTTCATGGTTGGCTAGCGTCGTCGATCTTTTCGCTGTGTAATAAATATTCACTCATTGGAACCATGAGAAGATTAGGGAAGATTTGGAGCTAGACGCTTAGTGCGTCAGGAGGTCACAATAAAGCATTACAGCCTTCCATGACATGCCCTTGGTTGCCTCCCTAGCCATGGATACTAATTGGTGAGAACTTGGGCGCGCCCACTTGCAATGAACTCATCCAATGTGTATTGGGAGATATCTAAATTAAAAACACTTTGGTCACCCAATAAATTCACCACATCCAATTGTGACATCTAGGGAAGTCGTTGTTGATGTGAAGGCCGGGAGGGGCACAGGGCAAAATAAAGCCATAGAAGCCACCCATGAGGTTCACAAGGCCCCTCTTCAAGGGCGACATTTATATGGTTGGGCAGCTTGTCTTAAGCTCAAGCTGTTAACAATATTAATGGCTCAGCTTGGGTTAGGGTCAAGCAGGACCCTGAACTTTACCTACCTAGCTCAAGCACAAAGAAAGTTGCGTCCTGTCTTTTCAAGGTGGGGGAAAATCAGATTATATCCCCGGAGTTGCAAAACAAAGTCCAAGCTGATTACTCAAAAACTCCTCATTTTTGTTACAAGGGCATAAGTTAAACAGTCAGGTAATAACCAACTTTCAGTTATTCCCCCTCCCTTTTTGTGTATTGTAATGCAAACAATTAAAATCCGACTTTTGAACACAGACAAAAAAAAAAAACATTGAAACGTTATCAAGAAATGTATGATAAAAGGTAAGTTTCCAAATCTTCACACGAAGTTTAAAATTGGGGTTGTTTGGAGCTGCCAATGTTAGCACAAACATACCACAGATATAACAAAAAAATATAGCAGTCACCAGCAAAACTGCCAGTATGGGATTGCCAGAGTGTAAGCAGAACAGAAGAGAAAACAAAAAAACAAAAGACTTCAAGGACCAGAACAGGCTTTTTGAACCATGACTAAGGAACAAGGGGTCGTCAAAAACATGTAGGGAGGGAAGTCCTTCTCAAACTGACTCACATTTTGGCTTATTTTACGCACTTTGTCGGCTATATGACGTTTTTGGGTTATACCGCCCACTGTGACAGTACTTTAAAAGGTGTTCTGCGCTGCCCATCTGTGTCGTTAAGCAATCGGAGTGTTGGTGCAACGCTGCGTGCTTCACGAAACAAGAAATCGCCGTGGGGCGGGCCAAGTTTGACAGATTGCTTGATTAGGAGCTAGTGCGGGATTGAAAACTTTCAATTGTCGCAAGAAGTTCAAGCACTTCCTGCACCGACAAGAAGGTGAAACTCCTGCGGACCTGAGCGAGGGGGAAGCGTCACATGCAAGGATATCGGGGCACGATCTTAGTGAATTGCGGCCAGTGCATTATACAAGGCAAACCTTTCTGTGAAACTCCTTCCGGAATGGGGTAAGGTACAAATGTCCCCCATGTCGTCACTGATTGTTTTATACTTTTCTGGCTTGAATTTGAATTCATTTACCTAGATTCAGTAGTTTGGATAATTTTTCCCGGTTTCTGCATATAAACAGAAGTCTCAAAGATGTGGATCACTTCCCAAGAATGGGTGTTTCTTGGGTGGAGAGGTAGTCACGGTTGACTCCGTTGTGCTGGGTGACTAAAACATTTATTAGGTCGCTGAATGTCCCTGGAACAAAACCAGTCGGTTCCACTGAACAAATGATGGGTAAGCTTTCTTCTGTAGGAAAAACTTATTCTTTATGTAGGCCTGTGGGTTTTATGAGATGGAATGGTGTTATCTTAAAGTTGATGTATCATAGTAGACACTATAGCTACAGATGGCGGTTTTATTTTGGGCATGTCACACTGGATTCGCTGATTATTTAACAGGTTCGGCAGCACACCTGCATTCAGACTGTGTGCACCCAGTGTTCCGGATCAGTGGTAGTTAAGCGGAATAAGGATCTATAATGGACAACCTCTGATAAGATGCCTCAATAAGCTTGGCCAAAAAAGTGGTCAAAGAAGTCTTAACGTCCTATAACAATGGACGAAGTTATCGCCCAATGAGGGGGGTCAGCTGCTACCAGACATCTCTCGTAAGTGGTAATCTTCCAAGGAACATAAGAATGGGTGGTATACCCATAGATAAAGTGACTAGAGGAGGATTGGGAACCGAGATTCACTTCCACCTCAATCAGAATCTCAAGAAATCCCATCACGTTTATCTGAATGGCTGATTTTTAAGGGTGGTGATACACTGTGGATTGTGGTTCATTATTAGTTTCTGAAACAGCTAATTAGACTGTCAGCAAATTGAGGAGTTTTCGGCACCTTACTTCCGGAACAGAACTAATGAGGCCAATACGGATTACAGAATCCTTAAAACAGGAGACAAAATACACATACAGGTAACCTCATGGGGAAACATTAAAATGCAGGATTCTACATTCTAAGAGGGGGGATTGTGGAGTTTGAACAGTGAAGACCGTAGGAAATGTTAGAATAACTTCTTATGATTTTTATAATTCATTGCAAATTATTAGACTCAGGGGTTGGATGGTTATCTAGACTGCTCCACTTGGATTCAGTGGGACAAACAATACTGATAAAACAAGAAGATGATCTAAAACAAACACAGAGTCACCCATGAATCAAATCTCATGAATATGGGTGACTATCGCGGACAAAGATGTGTACTCCCTTTGGAAAGGACATAGTGGGATGGATCAGAGGAATACTTGGTTTCAGAAAATGGCCGGATCCTATTGGTTTACTACATACATAATTCTGTTATCTAAATAATATGCCCTCCGTTAAACATTCAAAAAAAAACCCCATGATTTCTTAACCAAAAATACATAGGAAAACAGGATGGAGACTGCCAATGGCCTACATCTTTTAGTGGGCGCGTGTGGGAATAATTTTGGGATAGTTTTAGGAAGCAGGTACCCTTTGTACAAAAAAGGAATGAAAAAAATCAAGGATCATTGTAGAATAGACCCTGCAGAAGAGGGGACATTATTGAGGGGATTGGGTTCGTAGTATCCACAAATATAGGTGTGCCCATATGGAACAAAGTGGAGGCACATTTACATTTGCCCGAGTTCATGATTCTGCGCTTCTGCCCAAGATTCCACGGAGTTCAACCTGCTTCTACTCCCGTATGCCTATGAGTGCTTTGATCTTGCGACACCAAATCGTTTGTTTTCAAATTTGACGGTTGGTCCGATCCGCGGAAGAAACCGTCAGAAAACCCAAACAAAAGTGCAGCTCGGAGGACCCTAATAAAATGAGCCCCAGGTGTCTCACAAGCATGGACTGGGTTGGTGCAAGATCCACTCTGCAAAATTATAGAGGTAGATCCTATTCCACCTGAATTGGCATGGCATGCCCCCGTCCTATGGGAAATTGCAGGGATGAGCACCCTCTCACCCTCCATCTCCACATTGCACCGAACAAAACCGCAAAACCTATACCCTGTGTTTTACAAGCTTGTCTTGATAACCTGCAGTTTTGCCAGAACCGTTGTCAGTTAAATTTGGCACATGGCTCGGCGTCCATGGCTCAATATTTTGAAAATGCTTCAACAGTTTTGCACCAGAAAGAAGAAACTGAAGAGTGGGATGAAAGGATACATGATGGAGGTCTATGGCCCTGACTAAGCCAACCTTACAATTTGAAACATCCATCATTGCTTGTGGGAAATGAGCCCTCTAAATAATCAAAAAAAAAAATTTATATGAAAAAAATAGCTTTCTTGTTCATTGTATCCAATTTGTCTAGGTGGTTGGATCGTCGGACGAGGGGCACGCAGCACGAGCACAGCTGCAGCCGACGATGTTAAGGTAGGAGGAGAAAAGATGGTACAGGGCGTGTGGAGTAGACGCCTGTGTAACCTCTTAGGGATGCGGCTTAACCGCACGCCCAGTGCTGATAAACAAAGTAATAAATTAGCATTAACGTTTCATAAAACGTTACCAAAAAATGTGCCCGGGGCCTGGGTTGCTAAAAGGGTATCAGTCAGGGTGCTAAAGTGAGTGGTGAGCCCACTTAACAAGATGGGACATTTACTTAGTCTGCACGATCCAGTTGTCCGATCTAGCAGCCCCCTGATAGTCCTTTAACTCAGGCAGATGTGGTAAGTGAGACCGTCCAAAATATAAGAAGCTGCTACCGTAAACTTTGTTGAACTATAGTGCTTCCAACATACAACAAATATCTAATCCTAAACTAGCGCTCCAAATTCATACACATGGCAGGATAGCCTGTCACTGTGAGTAGTATAAATCTACACAAAACAAGAACGAGAAAAAAAAGGGCGACGGAGACAAAGTGAGTGGGAAACTGGAGGAGAGGAAGAGAAAGGACAAAAAACGATGGTAAACGAGGCACTCCACATTGCAGGTCTGTCAATACAGAGACTCTGATTGAAAGTTATTGTAGAATTAGTCCTGCCAACGAAAAACCAATTAAAAACTAAGTAGACCAGATGAAGAAGAACGCAAAAGAATCTTTCTTCATTTCCCAATGTGGTTAAACTCGACGGAATTATGTTACTGAATATTCTGCTAAGCTCACTATCTAACAGTCTATTGAGCCCCTCACTAAGTCATGTTGAAAGGAGTCCGACGATAACTTTCTGGTCTTTAGAAGTTTGATTAGCGTTATAAATCTTTAAGTCTGAACTTGTCACAAGCAGAAAAGAAAGATTACACCAAAAAGCTGTCCAAGATTAAGTAAAACTTGTCTTGGTTCTGTAGCAGGTCTTGTACTCCGTTCTTCGTGACCGGAGAGTATTATAAGATTCCCGATAAAAAAATGGTGTAAATGGGGCCAAAGATATAAAGCAAAGTAAGAATAAGATAGAAAATGTACTCTGGAAAGCCTACCCCTTTGTGTGGGTCAATAGCTGTAGGTTTTTAAAACGGAAGAAAATTCATTGTCAAACTTTATTAGACATAGAATATAATAATTTATCGACAAGAACCAGCTCCCCCCGGATAAAAGATCCTAAAAAAAGTCATCCATATAAACTGGTATATGTTCTAGGAATGTGCGGCACAACACAAACTTTTAAAGCCAATGAGGAAAACGCGTTTCAGAGTTTTATCAATGTCGAGGGCTCTGTTTTACTTCATTAAGGGCCAGCAATTCCAAGGTCTCCCTACCAGACCTAGAGTAACACACGGGGATGACACAATGAAAAGTGACAATCTGACCAGTGTTAGTCCACGTCTGTGTGGTCAACACACAGGCGAGGTCAACTTTTTGGTAATTTGGGTTGTGACTATCGTGTGGTAATCAGTTCATGACGAATATTTAAGGTTTACAATACATAGATGGATTTTAGGTCTCTCTTAAAAAAGAGTACAACACCGGGGTCAATTACATGAAATTTTTGAAATTAGTTTATGAGGTGAGGAATTTGTCGTGAGAAAGTCTAGTCAGTGAAATCTTACACAAGTGTACTAAAAAGTCGCTGGTTAGAAAAATTAGCCAGAAGAGATTTAACCAGTTAAACGCAACAGTTTGGTCTTGAACTCTGCCATGGTTAAGGTCGTCCTTGAAGATTTGATACCAGTCTACCAAAGGTCGGTCTCAGAAGTTCATTGATAAGTCAAGTCCAGAAGCATTTCCAGTCTTTCTACCAAAGGGCCTGGTCTAGAAACTTTGCCATGGTAAGTCTAAGTCCTGAAGATTATACCAGCTACCAAAGTTCTGTCTTGAAAAATTTGCCATTGTAGTTTAGTCCAGAAGACTTATACACCAGTCTACCATAAAGGCCATGGTCTACAAACTCAGTATGGAGAAGTCTGGCCATGAAGGACTTTACCAGTCTACCAAAAGCGTCAAAAAGGGACCCTATATATATATAGATGCCATGAGAACGACCCAGGGATTATTGTCTTATTAAAGAAGAAATTGTTCGATTGCTGTGAAAGATCAAAAGACGAATTGTCTCAAAAGGTTATGATTGTCTAATATGAACTATAATAAAAAATGGCAAATTAATAGGCTGCGAAGACTATTATAATTGGCTCTTGAGGTTTCCATGATTCTTCACCATTTAGGTCTATCTTAAACAAATATGATTTTTAAAATGATCTTTTCTCAAAATGCCCCGTTTTCACACTCCCAAACTTCAACCACAGACAGCATTGCCGGGTTGTTGAGGAGTATATACTTTGGACTGTGGCAGTAGCTGTGGGCTCCTAAGAACTGTACCAAATCCTACTTGGCTAGGGACTCTGACCATCCATAGCTCCCTATTAGATAGAGATAGGAGCTAATCCACCAAACATTTGTTGAGCCGACTATTGCTCCAACCCCCACTATCAAACCAACGTCATACACATGAAAGCAATGCCTGGTTTGGAGGAGTGTTTAGGGTTGGGGAGTAGCTTTGGGCTCCCTAGTTTGTACCATACAGTCTACTTGGTCAAGATTGACCATCCATAGCCTCCCTATAGATATGAATTTGTGTGTCGCATACCAAAAATTGGTGACGGTTAGCATGCTCAATCGCAACTCCCACACAACTTTCCCTAGCTCCAACAGCAGGTGCTGAGGGGTACTATGGGCCATGAATAGTTACTAAAAAACAATCAAAACCCACAGAATGGATGACCCATTTAATCACCAGTGGGCAATTTCATTTACTTACCCGGTCCGTTCGCGATTCCAGCGGCGGCTTTGCGGTGGATTCGGGTCCCGCCGGGATTCACTAAGGTAGAGTTCCTCCGCCGGTCCACCAGGTGGCGCTGCCGAGCTAAATTTCCCGGAGGCGCTCTGGAATGCCCTGAAATTCACGGCCTATACACTGGTGAAGGAAGTGTAATTTTCGCTACAACTTTTTGTCTTAAATGCGGCGGTTTTTCCGAATCCGTCGGGTTTTCGTTCGGCCACGCCCCCGATTTCCGTCGCGTGCATCATGCGCGCGATCGCCACAATCCGATCGCGTGCGCCAAACCAATTCAGCGAAAAATCGGCCGCAAATCGGAATATGTCGGTGGAACACGTCGGGAGGAAACGCGAATCGGGCCCTTAGTAAATGACCCACAAGTGTCTTTAGGCAACAAAAGAACAATCTACTTCAAGGTTATAATACCGACACTTCTCCTTAGCCGCCTTGATAGAAATAAACCGTCTCCCTCTACGTTTCCGACACAGCATTTCGGACTTAATACACCGGCTGATGTTTGGTACTGTTCGCGATGTTCTGGATGATTGGTTTAAGCGGCGACGTTGCGAATCGTAAATCAGGTGCCTATTGCTTCCTTAATTTTTTTTTTTTTTTTTTTGCGCTCAGGTGTACTCTAAATGTGCATTAAACTCAGCTCCATTAAGCAGTTACAAGAAGGTAAAGGCCAGGAGGCTAAGATACTACAGGACCCTTGTATGGATCTCATAGGTTTAATGGAATCAGGATTTTAACAACTCTTTTTCGTAAAACCATGCGGTCAGGAGGATTGCGTCCCACTTATAAGAAGCACAATGACAATGTACAGTGCAACTATACAAGGACATGTTCATCCTGACATTTCCAGCAATTCCCAACTGATTAGGGGTCATTAGTGGAGGTCTGATTTATGCTGTCATTCTCTCAACCGATCCTGCATCAATGAATCTTAATGAAGGTAAATAAGGTGAAGATTACACTCTAGACCCGAGACATTCCTCATTCTCCAACATGGAGATTTATGTAGCCAATTAGTGACTAACAGAGAAAATTGGCTGGCAGAAAAATAATATCTTTATGGAACAAATGGAAAAAAAGCTTTCTTGTTGAAGGGCATTGCCACGGCAGACATCCATAAGTCTCTTGATATGTGGATATACAAAGGCTGCACAATGTGCCCAACCAGGACCTTCCTGTTAAAACAGTTTTACTCTTTTCTGCCGCAATCTTTTTTTTTTAAAGGTTATCGGTTTTATGGAGAATCTTCAGGAGGGGACCGGGTTTGCCTGTGGCAGGTGTGAGGGCTCGGATCGGAAGGGTTAAATTATGAGGCATTTATTAGAGATGTGGATCTGACTGGGAGGGAGATTAGGGAAGGATAAATATCTATGAGACAGATAGTATCAGAAGGATAGAGAAAAAAGGATAACTAGGTGTGAGTAGATAGATATGAGATAGAAGATAATAGATAGATAGATAGATAGATAGATAATGAATAGATAGATACGATAGTAGATAGATGAATAGATATGAGATAGATAGAATGATAGATAGATAGATAGATAGATAGAATAGTAGATAGATATAGATAGAGATAGATATGAGATAGATAGATAGATATGAGCATAGATCGATATAGGATAGATAGATAGGATGAGATAAGGGAGAATGATATGAGAAGATATGGATAGATAGATAGATATGAGATAGATAGGAGATATGGGATAGATCTTAGGATAGATAGATAGATATGAGATAGATAGATAGATAGATTGATAGATGGAGATAGATAGATAGATTAGAAGATAGATAGATAGATAATAGCTAGATAGGAGATAGATATGAGATAGATAGATACGATATGAGATATAGATCGTATGAGATAGATAGATAGATATGAGATAGAAAGATATGAGATAGATAGATAGAGATAGATAGATAGAGATAGATAGAGAAGTAGATAGATATGAAGATAGATAGATAGATATGGATAGATAGATAGATAAGATAGATAGATAGACGTAGATAGGAGATAGATAGAGATGAGATAGATAGATAGGAGATAGATAGGAGATAGATAGATCAGAAGATAGATATGAGATAGATATAAGATAGATAGGAGAAAGATAGACTAGATAGATAGATAGATAGTAGATAGATAGATAGAGATAGTAGACTAGATATAGATAGATAGATTGAAGTAATTGAGATAGTGATAGATAATGTAGATATGAGAATAGCACTAAGAATAGTAATTAGGAGATAGATAACAGATATGATCGATTAATAAGAAGAATGATAGAGTAGTAGATAGATGATATGAGATAGATAGAATGAAAGAGAGATAAGAGAGATGAAGATAGATAGAGACTGAGAAGAATAGACTGAGATAGTAATATTGATTGTGAATGAGAATAGATAGATAGATAGATACGAATGAGATAGATAGATAGATATAGATGAGATTGTAGATGATAATGATAGATAGGATCACGATAGTATGAGATAGATAGATAGATAGATAGAGATAGCGTTAATGTAGTAGATAGGGGATATTGATAGATAGTGATAGAGAAGTAGATAGATAGATATGAGAAGACTAGATAGATAGATAGATAGATAGATATGATAGATGAGATAGATAGTAGATAGATAGATAGACTATGAGATATAGATCTGAGCACTGAGATAGCTAGATAGATATAGTATATAATAGATAGATTATGAGATAGCTAGATAGATACGGATAGATTAGATATGAGTAGTCATAGATAGTGAAGATAGATGATAGAGTAGATAGAGTAGAACAATTATAGATAATAGTGAAAATGATAGATATGAGATAGTAGATAGATAGATAGATATGAGTAGATAAATCTGATAGAAGTAAGAATGAAGATTGTGTAGATGGAGAAAAGCCTAGATATGTATGATAGCATAAGAGATAGATGGAGATATGAATAAATTAATATAAGACAGATGTAGATATAGAAGATTAATAAAAGTCATAAAAAGCGCCGCTTTGTCTATGGTCCTGTGTCTGTGTACTGCAGCTCCGGCCATTTCACAGCAATGTAGGTGACTTGCATAACAGGCCACAAACATGACGAGGGTGATCACGTTTGGGGGAAAGAAATTCTCCTATAAATGTTACATATTCGATACAGAGACTATAATTTTAGTATTTCCTTATTCTATACATTCCCTCCCTCTGCTCAGGCCATCGACTCCGCTCTCAAAAACCGCGTGGAAAGCAGCCTGCGCCAAATTCTGCAGCCGCACTTTCCCGAGCCAATCTCCAAGGTGCAGCCTCGAGACTATGACGATGATTAAGATGCTATTTTCCTTGAGATAGAAAGAAAAGGAACAAAGATGGAAAACAAACACCACAATCCATCAGTAAAAGTGTATAAGATGCATTCGGCACACTGGTGCCAGGCTGCAACTCGTTGCCAATGCCACAAAATCCACCTAATATCATATAGTATGTAAACCTATAATACAACCATATAGTAATAACTCTCCTAGTATACTAGCACACACAGATTACACAGCGCTTGCACAGAGTTTGCCAAATCAGTTCCCTGTCCCCAATGGTGGTCACAATTAATCATCTACCCGGTTTTGGAGTGTGGGAGAAAGGAAAACCGGAGGACCCGGAGGGAAACCCACTCAAACACAGAGAGAACATACAAACTGCTTTTTAGATGTTGAACTGGGGGACTCGAACCCAGGACCCCAGCCCCAAGCGCGAAAGCAGAAAGTGCTACACCACGGAGCCACTACGTGCTGCCCTTAATAGTGATTACAAACACACAGCCATCACACACATAATGTGGTTTGGCGGGCTGTTGATTTGATACTCAACTGTACCGACAACCGGATCCCCACACAGATTGATTGGTCTGGATGCTGGAAATCGAAGACGGCTTCACCACAGTATAGTGAGGCATGCTGGGAAACTACACACTCTCCCTATACAAGTCAATGGGCGCTCAACCGCCGTGTCCCTGTACGGCCCACTACTAACAGGGAGGTGAGCAATCCTCTTTGCAGGTTTATTCCCATAGTCTTTCCAGAACCAAAGACGCGCCTTGAACAAGAAATCCAGTATTGTTTCTGGGAACTGGCACCTGCACAAATCTGATCACTGATCTGATCAAAACTAACCAAAACGCGTTTTATACTACTATAATGGTTGTATACTACTCCCAGCTGATGGTTTCTTTAATATGTCAAGATTGCTTATAGGAATGTCCTAGGAGTGCTGACGATGCAGAGTATTTTAACCTCTTGGCCTCAGGGTTGACTCAGCACGACTTTTCCGGTGAAAATAGAGGGGTTGATGTGATGGTAAAAATTTGTGTTTTGAATCTGCTCTAAAAAACAGCCCCCTTTGCAAAAACATCTGAAGATGAAGAAAAAGAAAAGTCTAGTTCAACAAGCCACACTGGGGGAGCTAAGGCAATGTACAAGTTTATAGCATACCACATATAGACATGGGAGATTTCCTACCCGGTCCTTCGCAATCCAGCGCGCGTTCGTCTGCGCTGGATACGGCGTTCCGGCACGGATTCACTAAGGTAGTTTCCCCGATTCCACCGGCTGTTTGCTGTCTGCGGAAGTGTCCCCGAAATGCACTCACGTTCACCGCCTATTCCTAGTGAAGTTAAGTCGCAAGTCTTGCAACACTTGGTTTTTTTTTTTTTTTAAATGCGGCGGCGGTTTTTTCAGATCCGTCGGGTTCTTCGGGGCCCGCCCCCGATTTCCAGTGCGTCTTGCCGACGCGAATGCCGCACATCCGCATGCGCACCAAAATCCCCGGGGCAATTCAGGAAAATCGGCCGCAAAGCGAATATTCGGGTACACCACGTCGGGAAAAACGCAAATGCGGGCCCTTCGTAAATGACCCCATTGCATAAGCTCCCCCTAGTTGAGAGGCAGGGGGTACCAAAATTTCTTGAAAGCTGCTCAAGTGGCGCTTTAAGATGTGACACAGCTGTTTATGATTGATGGGAGTTGTAGATCTTAAATGGGCACATAGATGGAGCTATGTTCCGACTCAAGTGACATGAGATGTCCAACAGAATAACGGATGGGAATGTTCTTGATGGAGAAAAGAACCCCTTTAACGTGCGTTTCCATTTACCGCAATGAAAATCTCATATAATGAGCGCCAAACTAACAATTTCTGCCAAATACACCGACATAATACTCGCAAAAGATTTCCCCCCATACATCATCCTCACTTAGTGCATTGTCAGACAAGTTAGTAATTGTTTGGTGTCACGCTCGCTCCCCGCACAGCATCCTGTACGCAGCGCGTTTATGGCGGGCGTATAATATAAGTGATTAACACGGTGGCAGGGTCACGATGGGTTAACACAGACCAGGATCCATCTCCACGTCTAATTATTCATCAAAGTGATCTCTGATACATATATTATTCTGTCAAGCTCTGAGAACATTGCTCGCACTCCATAGCGTACCTCAGGGACAATCTGAGATTATGCGGTGCTGGCGCGTCTTGCCGAGTTATTAGATACTTTACATAAGAATTCGGCTAAAAAATAGCTTATATGTGCCATATGTATCGTCACGAGGAGCTTATCTCACGTTACCACGTCCACGTCGCTAAGTGGTCATTTAAAGAGTGAAACTTTTGAGAATCCGTCACAGGAAGAAAGAAACTTACTCATAGTAGAAAGACAATTCATGTAAGTGGTGGCCGTGACCCCCCGATGTATCTGTATCAGTAAAGAGACTCTATGTGAGAAAAAATCTGTCTTTTAAATGGGGTCTTCCACATATGTACTTATAGGGGCTGAATATGGGACACCCATAGATCAGAAAACGAAATGGGTCCCCATTTGAAACAAGGAAGCGGGGTCAATCCGATGAAGATGGTGAAGACCAATTAGTTTGTATCTTCCATTATCTCTGTCCGTACCTACCAGAGACTGATGAGGAAACCAGTTAACGAAAACTTGGACCCTATTCTGGTAACATGAGGATAGTCACAAAAATCTCTACAATAGAGACCTTTACAGATGTTGTGACATTTTCGGTGGGCACCTATGATCGCTTTGGACTTGGCTGTCCCAAATAAGCCCCAGGTGGCTCAGTTTTGAGGCCATGCACCAAGGTCTTGGACGCATGGATTATGGATTTCCCTAACTCCCTTATTCCACTAAGACCACCGTATGAGTCTTTATGGACGGTGTCCCAAATAGCCCCCATGCGCCAGTCTTTAGGCATGCACTCTTGGACTCATATAATTGTATTTTCCCTAACCCTCTACAGTGCCTGGTAGCTGTCACCAGGGTATAGATTTAGGACATGGTGTAGGGACTTAGGCACTGCCACGCCATTAGGACCCCTTGGTTGTACTCCTACTACTTGTCTGTCGTCCAATAGAGATGACAATGGAAGCACCCCAGCTTCGTAACCATCCTTTATGCTTGTGAGTCAGTGGTAGTCGAGTCAACCGAGATGCGAATCCTAGAATTCCTACCCCAAAAAAGTCTTGTAAAAGAGGAACCTGGTCATTGCCCATGTATTGGTGCACTAAAACCCCACCTACAGACTTTATGGCACTAGGTGGCTTGGTGTCCAATAACTCAACACCCCCCCACACCTATAGTGCGCATACAACCAGGGATCTGGACGCATGCCTTCAGTGTTCTAATCAATCGCTAAGGTCCGGTGAATTGAGATCTATGTAGAGTCTTGTAGGGCTCTTAGGGGATCACTAAGCACCTAGCCCATTAAGGACCATGGTTGATTTCGGGTCCTCTAAGAAATGTCCCTACCAATACTGAAGACCACCAAGCGTAGTAATCTTATCTTGTACGGTACGACTCAACCTGGATAAATGCCCCCGATCGCTAGAGCAACACAAAAAAACATTACTTAGTCAACCTGTCTTTGGTTTCTTGGGCACTAGAACACTAAGTCTAATGACTATGGTTGGTTTTCATAACTGCAACCCCACACTATATGCGTGACCGGTCATGATACGCAACAATTATTTCCAAGAAGACTGTGGTTATGGTCGCTCTTAGGTAAAAGGATTTTCATGGCTATCCTTTTAATGTTAGCTAGAGGCCCAAAGAATCTCTGTTACACTCAACTGGAGCAAACCGCCGTATGACGAACAAGAATAGAATCAACTATCTGTCCAGTTCCACTTGGTAAGACATCGTGACTTTTTCTAACGCACAATCCTTAGCTTAGGGCTTGGCATCCAAAGAGTAGAAGGAAAAGCCTTAGGAATGAAAACTTACATAAACCTTAAGAACTTTTCTATTTCTACAGGCCCAATAAAGTCTATACGATGAACAGGTTTGTTTTTACATATGGTCTTCAGAAGAACTTCAGAGCCAAGATTAACCTTCTAGATGGTTCCCTCTCTCTCCCGCCTCCCAGTGTATTTTATTCCTTTACTTCTTACTGTAGATCGCTTTTATGCCTTGTAATTAACTTCTGCAAAGCCACTGTTCACAAAAACATTACAGAATTACTACACAGGATGGAAAGCGAGCAGCCCCATCACTATGCCCGGAGGACATCGGAGCATTATCAAGGTGGGACCAGCTTATATGTATTACAAGACTCCCGGAGCCAAATAAATACATGGATTCTCTTAAAGAGGTTGTCCCAGGAACTAACTCCATAAATTTCTAGAATATGAGTAAGTGACCCTCCTGGGGGTCAATAATTAGGACTCTTCGGAAAAGAAAGGTCAATCACTGTGTCCCATACACTTAGAGGCCCTGACCTAGTGATGCTGATAGAAGTGTACTGGAAGCTCTGCTCACACCATTTCGCAAAAGAACTTCTGTCTTTCTTTTAATGGACATTCTACCAGTTGAACAGACCCCAATTTTTTACCAGTGAAACGAGACCCCTCTTTGATCTCCTACCCAGACATCTTATCGGCGAGCTACAAGAAGCCGCGCACTCGTCTGCGCAGCCGGAGTTTCTGCGCCATGCCGTAAAGCCTGGCTTGGAGCCGAGACAAATAGCGCAGCCACTGCGCCTGTGTTTTGCGCATGCGCAGAACTCCGGCTACTCGGAGAGTTCCCAGCTTTGTAGCTATATGCACTAGATAGATATCTGGTAGGAAGGATCCAAGAGAGCTACGTGGCATGGATACGATCGCAGTGTAGCCTCCAGCTCCGGTTACTCAGACCGCCCCAGTAGCCTCGTAGACAATTTGCCAATTACCCTGATTAAATAGGCAAAGATGATGGGAGTAAGGATGTGCCCAAAAATAGGCTAGATAGAAAAAACCAGTACGCACAGTGGGGGCACTCTACTGTTGCCACTCTCCAATCGGCCAAAACATGGGATCCTTATAGAGACCCTCCTAATGAACTATTCCAATATGGATTGATTGAAAATTGTTGACCCCATTCAACATCATCCCGTAATCTCACAGGTGTGTGGATTTCATTCTCAACAAAAGGTGACGTGTGCAGACAGACGTGACCTATGAGACAACAGCGGGCGCCGTTTTCTGGAAAAAATTTCTAAGAAGCTCCTACGAAACCCTGAAACTGAGATTATATACCATAGATATTTCGCTTCTGACGGGGCGTCATAGCGCGCCGCTCATTAACCACAGTGGCGGTTAGCGTGACTAATGAAACATTGATCCAACAAACACCCATTGTTGTCTGGCTGTGTACCAAACAATTGTTACCTCTTAAAAGGATCTGTCAGCATGAGCGGATGGCAGATGTGTTGTCCACGACTTTCAGACTGGTGAACAAACATTAAAATGCTTTGTTGTGATATCAGTCGAGATATAAACCAACATAAAACGACCCCAACTCCGCAGCAAACCAATCCCTTTATTAATGAAACTGTTAACAACCGGCAGATGAAAATCTCACTTAACATAAATGTCTTTCATTGGGAAGAAGTTGCTTGCGGTTTTTCTAACATAAAGAGACGCTCCGATGTGTGACGCTTTCAAAAGGAAGAAAGTAATATGTAAATAGTCCAACAGTTCCTGCTCGTCACAGCTCACGGACGGCCATGACTACTAGGGCATCCATACAGTCTGATTTTAAACTATAAGGACTGTTCCAATATTTATAAGAATTTCCAATGTCTAAAGATCTGATCTAAATTGGTGACAGAACATCCTCATCGATTGGCTACAGACGGTTACAATGTTGAGGACCGAATTTCCAATATCTAAGACACCCATTGTGATATCTGAGGACCTGTTCCAAATATCTTCTAAAGATTCTATTCCAATGTGAAAGGCCTCATCCAAACCTAAGGATCTGCAGTTACAATGTCTAAGGACCCCATCCACATAGCCTAAGGATTATTCCACTTCTAGACCTCATCCATACTAAGATTATTACCAATGTCTAAGGACCGCCAACAAACTAAGGATTATCAATGTCTAGGACCCATCCAAAACCTAAGCATCTATTACATGTTAGGACCCCAACCAAAACTCTAACATCTATTACAATGTCTAAGGCCTCATCTCAAAACTAAGGATTGTTCCAATAATCTAAGGGTTCATCCAATATAAGAGATCATTCCCAATATCCTCTAAGGGCTTCATCCAATACCTAAGGTCTATTCCAATATGAGGGGCCTCATCAAATAACTAAGGATCTATTCAAATTAGGGGCCTCATCCAATACTAAGGATCTATTCCAAGATCTAAGGGTCTATCCCAATACCTAGGACATTCAATATCTCGGGGCCTCCTCCAATTACTAAGGCTCTATCAATATCTCGGGGCCTTATCCAATCCCTAAGGATCTTCCAATGCCTCAGGACCCCATCCAACTACCTAAGGCTCTATATTACAATGTCTAAGGACCCCATACAATACCAAGGATCTATACAAGTTAAGGACCCCCATCCAAAACAAACAACCTAAACGGCTCTATAAACAATATCTAAGGACCTCATCAATACTAAGGACTTAACATATCTACCGGACCCATACAAAACTAAGGATCTATTCCAATGTTCTAAGGCCTCATCCAAAACCTTAAGGATCTATAACAATATATAAGGACTCATCCAATACCTAAGGATCCTTCCAATGTTAAGGGCCAGTTTCAAAATCTAAGGATTTGGTTCAAATTTGTCAGAACCCACTGTCACACATTACCCCATTGAATGTCTCCTGAGCTTTACAAAATCACGAATCAATGCAGATGTATGTGGATCTATCCAATGTCTAAGGAGTCTATTTCTGATGTTTAAGGAAAGTTCCAATATAGAAGGACCTTTTTAATATGCCAAGGGACCATTCAAAGTCTCAGGACTATTTCCAAATATATGAAGGTCAATGAAATGTCTGAGGCTTTCCAATATCTACGGGGCCAGTTCCCACTCTAAAGATGTCAAATGTTAAGGATCTGTTCCAATATCCGAATGCAAACTACCCTTGTATGTCTCAGGACTATTCCGAATATATAGGAAGCCAATGCAGATGGGCTGTGGACTATTTCATGACTAAGGACCGCAGCCTATAAAGGATGGTCTAAGGAAGTTACCAAGGTGACTAAGGACCATACGAAGGGGACCTAGTCCAAGGAACATTAGATGCCTATGGAAGTCTCCATTGGTCTAAGGCACTACGCGATTCAAGAGCTAAGAACCATGCGAGTTGAGGATTGTTCCAATATATAAGGCCTGTAAATGTCTCTGGATCTGTGGTCATATTTAAGACACCGACGCCATGTTTAAGGACCTGTATTCAATTTTCGCGACCTATTCCAACAATCAAAACCCACAGAATTGACCCATTTTTAATCCAGTGGGGCAGATTTACTTACCCGGTCCGTTCGCGATCCAGCGGCGCGTTCTCTGCGGTGGATTCGGGTCCCGCTGGGATTCACTAAGGTAGAGTTCCTCCGCCGTCCACCAGGTGGCGCTGCCGAGCTGAAGTTCCCTGGAGGCGCGCTGGAATGCCCTGAAATTCACCGGCCTATACCTGGTGAAGGTAAGTGTAATTTTCGCTACACATTTTTTGTCTTAAATTATCTATCTATCTATCATATCTATTATCTCATATCTTCTAATCTCAATTCTATGTCTTTACTCTCTCATCTATCTATCTTCTCTACTTTACATGATCTCATATCTATCTATCTCATATTCATCTACTACTACTCTCATACTATCTATTATCTCATCTACCTCATTCTCTATCTATCTCCTAGATTACTCTAATGCTATTTTCTCATCTATCTATCTATCTATCTATCTATCTCGTATCTCATCTATTATCTATCTCATATCTAGCTCTATCTATCTCATATTATTATCTAATCGTATTGCTATCTATATCTCATCATCGTCACGTAATCTCTATTAATAATCTATTTATCCTACTATCTATCTATCTATTATACATCTATACTTTCTCGAGTTCTGATTCTATCTCATCTATCTATACGATCTATCTCATCTATCTATCTATCTCGACTATCATCTATCTATCTATTATCTATCTCAGTCTATCTCATAGCTCATCATCTATCGTTTAGCTCTATCTATACCCTATCTATCTACTCTATCTATCATCTATCATCTTCTATATCTATCATCTTAAGTGCTATATCTATATATATCTATTACTCATTATATCTTATCTTCCTATCTTCTCTATCTATCTATCTATTCCTCATATCTTTCTATCTCGATTTATTGATCTAATCTATCTCATATCTATTATCTACTCATATTCAGTCTATCTCTTAATTATTATCTCTACTATCTATATCTATCTAATCAACATATCATCATCTATACATTCTATCAGGCTCTATCTATCTCAGCTTCTATCTCCTCTATCTATATACTATCATCATATCGTCTATCTTATTATCTATCATATTCATTATCTATCTATACTATCTTCTTAATCTATCTATCTATCTATCTATCTAGTCTGATTTCTATCTATCTATCTAGATCTATCTATCTATCTCATAATCCTATCTATCTCACACCTATTATTATCCTTTTTCTATCCTTCTGATACATCTATCTGTCTCATAGATATTTATCCGATCCCTAATTCCCTTCCCAGTCAGATCCACTCTCTAATATGCCTCATAATTTAACCCTTCCGATCCGAGCCCTCACCTGCCACAGGCAAACCCGGTCCCTCTGAAGATTCTCCATAAAACGCGATAACCTTTAAAAAAAAAGATTGCGGCAGAAAAGAGTAAAACGGTTTTACAGAAGGTCCTGGTTGGGCACATTGTCAGCCTATTTGTAATATCCCATATCAAGAGACTTTATGGATGTCTGCCGTGGCAATGCCCTTCAACAAGAAAGCTTTTTTTCCATTTTGTTCCATAAAGAATATTATTTTTCTGCCGCCAATTTTCTCTGTTAGTCACTAATTGGCTACATAAATCTCCAGTGTTGAGAATGAGTGATGTCTCGGGGTCTAAAGTTAATCTTCACCTTTTTACCAATTCATTAAGATTCATTGATGCAGGATCGGTGAAGGGAAATGACAGCATAAATCAGACCTCCAACATAATGACCCTAATCAGTTGGAATTGCTGGAAATGTCAGGATGAACTATGTCCTTGTATAGTGGCACTGTACAATGTCATTGTGCTTCTTTATGAGTGGGACGCATCCTCCCGACACGCACTGGATTTACGAAAAAAGAGTGTTAAAATCCTGATTCCATTAAACCTATGAGATCCATACAAGGGTCCTGTAGATTTAGCCTCGCTCCTGGCTTTACCTTCATGTGTAACTGCTTAATGGAGCTGGAGTTTAATGCACATTTAGAGTACACCTGAGCGCAAAAAAAAAAAAAAAAAAATTAAGAAGCAATAGGCACCTGATTTACGAGTCGCAACGTCTGCCAGCCGCTTAAACCAATCATCCAGACATCACTGCAACAGTACCAACAACTCAAGCCTGTTTATAGGTCCATGCTGGTGTCGGAAACTGTAGAGGCGAGACGGTTTATTTCTATCAAAGGCGGCTAAAAGGAGAAGTGTCGGTATTAACCTTAGTAGATTGTTCTTTTGTGCCTAAAGACACTTGGGGTCATTTACTAGGGCTCCGATTCGCGTTTTCCCGACGTGTTACCGATATTTCCGATTTGCGGCCGATTTCGCTGAATTGGATTTGGCGCACGCGGATCGGATTGTGGCGATCGGCGCTGGCATGCCGCGACGGAATCGGGGGGCGTGGCCGAACGAAAACCCGACGGATTCGGAAAACCGGCCGCGTTTTTTAGAATATTTCATGGCCCATAGTTACCCCTCAGCACCTGCGTGTTGGGAGGAAAGTGGAGTTGGATAGTCAGCTCAACAAATGTTTGGTGGATAGCTATCTCATATCTATAGGGAGCTATGGATGGTCAATCCTAGACCAAGTAGACTTATGGTACAATACTAGGGAGCCCAAAGCTACTCCACAACCCTAAAACACTCCTCCACCAAGGCATTGCTTCATGTGTATGAAGTTGGGATTGATAGTTGGGGGTTGGAAGCAATAATCGGCTCAACAAATGTTTGGTGGATAGCTGCCTCATATCTATAGGGAGCATGGATGGTCAGTCCTAGACCAAGTAGGATATTGGTACAGTCTAAGGAGCCCACAGCTACCACAGTCCAAGTATACTCCTCAACCCAGGCAATGCTGCATTGTTGTGAAGTTGGGAGTTGAAAACGGGGCATTTGAGAAAGATCTTTAAAAATAATTTGTTTTAAGATAGAACCTGAAAGTTGAGGAATCTGGAAACTCAAGAGCCAAGATAATAGTCCCGGCCATATATTTTGCATTTTTATTATATTTCATATTGAGACAATCATAACCTTGAGACAATGTCACTTTTATTTCAAAGCCAATCGAACATTTCTTTAGAAGACAATAATCATGGGTGGTTGTTCTCATGGCTATCTAATATCTATATAGGTCCCTTTTTGACGTTGGACGGTAAATCTTCATGGACAGACTTATCATGACGGTGTGAGACCTGGCTTTGGTAGACTGGTGATATATCTCATGGACTAGACTTACCATGGCAAAGTTTCAGACAGAACTTTGGTACGTGGTAATCTTCATGGACTAGACTTACCATGGCAAAGTTTCTAGACCAGGCCTTTGGTAGAACTGGTAAATCTTCATGGACTTGACTTATCATGAACTTTTCTAGACCAGACTCCTTGGTAGACTGGTATAATCTTCAGGTGGACTTACCATGGCAGAGTTCAAGACCAAACTTTGGTTTACTGGTTATTAATCTTCATGGCATAGTTTCTAGACCAGAACTTTAGTAGACTTGTGTAATCTTCACTGACTAGACTTCTCATGATCAATTCCTCACCTCATAAATTTCAAAAATTCATGTCATGGGAACTCCTGCGCATGGGGGGCAGAACAATCAAAACCCACAGAATTGACCCATTTTTAATCCAGTGGGGCACATTTACTTACCCGGTCCGTTCGCGATCCAGCGGCGCGTTCTCTGCGGTGGATTCGGGTCCCGCCGGGATTCACTAAGGTAGAGTTCCTCCGCCGTCCACCAGGTGGCGCTGCCGAGCTAAATTTCCCCGGAGGCGCTCTGGAATGCCCTGAAATTCACCGGCCTATACCTGGTGAAGGTAAGTGTAATTTTCGCTACACATTTTTTGTCTTAAATGCGGCGGTTTTTCCGAATCCGTCGGGTTTTCGTTCGGCCACGCCCCCCGATTTCCGTCGCGTGCATGCCAGCGCCGATGCGCCACAATCCGATCGCGTGCGCCAAAATCCAATTCAGCGAAAATCGGCGCAAATCGGAAATATTCGGGTAACACGTCGGGAAAACGCGAATCGGGCCCTTAGTAAATGACCCACAATGTGTCTTTAGGCACAAAAGGAACAATCTACTCAAGGTTAATACCGACACTTCTCCTTAGCCGCCTTGATAGAAATAAACCGTCTCTCCTCTACAGTTTCCGACACCAGCATTCGGCACTTAATACACCGGCTTGATGTTTTGTCTGTTCGCAGTGATGTCTGGGATGATTGGGTTAAGCGGCGACGTTGCGACTCGTAAATCAGGTGCCTATTGCTTCCTTTAATTTTTTTTTTTTTTTTTTGCGCTCAGGTGTACTCTAAATGTGCATTAAACTCCAGCTCCATTAAGCAGTTACAATGAAGGTAAAGGCCAGGAGGCTAAATACTACAGGACCTTGTATGGATCTCATAGGTTTAATGGAATCAGGATTTTAACAACTCTTTTTCGTTAAATACAGTGCGTGTCAGGAGGATGCGTCCCACTCATAAAGAAGCACAATGACAATGTACAGTGCCACTAATACAAGGACATAGTTCATCCTGACATTTCCAGCAATTCCCAACTGATTAGGGTCATTATGTTGGAGGTCTGATTTATGCTGTCATTTCCTCTCACCGATCCTGCATCAATGAATCTTAATGAATTGGTAAATAAGGGTGAAGATTACACTCTATGACACCGAGACATTCCTCATTCTCAACACTGGAGATTTATGTAGCCAATTAGTGACTAACAGAGAAAATTGGCTGGCAGAAAAATAATATTCTTTATGGAACAAAATGGAAAAAAAGCTTTCTTGTTGAAGGGCATTGCCACGGCAGACATCCATAAAGTCTCTTGATATGTGGATATACAAAGAGGCTGCACAATGTGCCCAACCAGGACCTTCCTGTAAAACCGTTTTACTCTTTTCTGCCGCAATCTTTTTTTTTTAAAGGTTATCGGTTTTATGGAGGAAATCTTCAGGAGGGACCGGGTGTTGCCTGTGGGCAGGTGAGGGGCTCCGGATCGGGAAGGGTTAAATTATGAGGCATTATTAGAGATGTGGATCTGACTGGGAAGGGAGATTAGGGACGGATAAATTATCTATGAGACAGATAAGATATCAGAAGGATAGAAAAAAGGATAACTAGGTGTGAGATAGATAGATAGATATGAGATAGATAGATATGAGATAGATAGATAGATATGAGATAGATATGAGATAGATAGATAGATAGATAGATAGATAGATAGATAGATAGATAGATAGATATGAGATAAATCAGCACCTTTAAGAGATAGATAGATAGATAGATAGATAGATAGATAGATAGATAGATAGATATGAGATAGATAGATAGATAGGAATAGGTCGCAAAATTGAATAAGGTTCCTTAAACATTGGCGTCGGTGTCATTAATATTGACAAGGATCCAGAGACATTTAACAGGCCTTATATATTGGAACAGATCCTCATACATCGGCATGGTTCTTAGCTCATTGAAATCCGTAGTGCTTAGACCAATTGAGACTTCCATAGGCATCATAATAGTTCGCTTGGACTAGGTCCACAGTTCTTATGGTCCTTATCACCAATTGGTAACTGTCCTTAGACATCTTTATAGGGCGTCTCTTATCATGAAATAGTCCACAGCCATCTGCATTTGGCTTTCCTATGATATTCGGCAATAGTCCTGAGACATACATGGGTATGTTGCATTGGTATTGGAACAATCCTTAACATTTTGAACAATCTTTATAGTGGGAACTGGCCCGTTAGATATGGAACAAGTCCCTCAGACATTTTCACTTGACCTTATGATATTTGAATAGATCCTAGACAGTTGAATGGTCCCTTGGATATTAAAAAGGTCGCTTCTATATTGGAACTTTCCTTAAACATCAGAAATAGACTCCTTAGACATTGGAATAGATCCACATACAGTCTGCATTGATTCGTAGATTTTGTAAATGCTTCAGAGACATTTCAATGGGGTAATTTGAATGGG
The DNA here is from genome assembly GCA_019512145.1 of Engystomops pustulosus. Classification (NCBI taxonomy): domain Eukaryota; kingdom Metazoa; phylum Chordata; class Amphibia; order Anura; family Leptodactylidae; genus Engystomops; species Engystomops pustulosus. The sequence goes on from CM033649.1 coordinate 89,609,735, forward strand.
TTCTGACAATTGAACCAAATCCTTAATATTTTTGAAACTGGCCCTTAACATTGGAAGGATCCTTAGGTATTGGATGAGTCCTTATAGTTATTGTTATAGATCCTTAAGGTTTTTTGGATGAGGCCCTTAGACATTGGAATAGACCTTAGTTTTGTGATGGGTCCGGTTAGATATGTTATAGTCCTTAGTATTGATGAGGTCCTTAGATATTGTTATAGATCCGTTAGTTGTTTGTTGGATGGGGGTCCTTAGACTTGTATAGATCCTTGGTATTGTAGCTGGGGTCCTTAGACATTGTAATATACCTTAGGTATTGGTGGGGTCCTGAGGCATTGGAAGATCCTTAGGATTGGATAGGGCCCCGTAGTATATTGGAATAGACCTTAGTATTGGAGTGAGGCCCCTAATATTGAATGTCCTAGGTATTGGGATTGAGACCCTTAGATTGGGAATAGATCCTTAGTATTGTGATGAGGCCCCTAATTTGAATGCTAGATCCTTAGTGATTTGATGAGGCCCCTATATTGGAATAGATCCTTAGGTATTGGATGAGCCCTTAGAGGTATTGGGAATGATCATCCTTATTATTGGATGAGACCCTTAGGAATATATTGGAACACTAGATCCTTAGTTTTGGACTGGGTCCTTAGACATTTGGAATAGATCCTAGAGTTTTGGTTGGGGTCCTAGACATTGTATAGATCTTAGGTTTGGTGGGTCCTTAGACATTGTTAATCCTTAGTTTTGGATAGGTCCTTAGACATTTTAATAATCTTAGCTATTGGATGAGGTCCTTATGACATTGGAATAATCCTTAGCTATTGGATGGGTCCTTAGACATTGTAATCAGATCCTTAGGTTTGGATGAGGCCCTTACATTGGAATAGATCTTTAGAAGATATTGGGAACAGGTCCTCAGATATCACCATGGGTGTGCTTAGATATTGCGGTCCTCAACATTGTAACCGGTCTTTAGCCAATGATGAGATTTCTTACCAATTTAGGATCAGATCTTTAGACATTGGAAATTTCTTTATAATATTGGAACAGGTCCTATTATTTAGATCAATCATGATGTTGGATGCCTCTAGTAGTCATGACCGTCGCTGAGCGCTGACGAGCAGGGACTGTGGATATTTACATATTCACTTTCTTCCTTTTGAAAGCGTCACCACACTCGGATCGTCTCTTTCATGTTAGAAAAACACGCACACAATTCTTCCCAATGAAAGATTTATGTGTAAGTGAGATTCATCTGCCGGTGTTAACAAGTTTCATTAAAAAGTACTTTGGTGTTTGCTGCTGGAGTTGTGTCTTTTTTATGTTGTTTTATATCCCCGAGGCTGATATCACAACAAAAGTTTAATTTTTTCCCCAGTCCTGAAAGTCGTGAAACCATCTGCCATCCGCTCTGCTGACAGATCCTTTAAAGTGTAACATTGTTTGTACACAGCCAGACAACAATGGTGTTTGTTGGATCATGTTCATTAGTTCACGTCTAACCTGCCATGTGGTATATGAGCGGCGCGCTATGACGCCCCGTCAAGAAGCAGCAAATATCTATGGTATATAATCTCAGTTTTAGGAGTTTTGTAGGAGCTTAGAAATTTTTTTTTCCAGAAACGGCGCCGCTGTTTGTCCATAGGTCACGTTGGTCTGCAAGTCACCTTTGTTTGAGAATGAAATCCACACAACCTGTGAATTAGGATGATGTTGATGGGGTCCAACTTTTCAATAATCCATATTGAATAGTTCATTAGGGGGTCTCTATACAGGATCCCCATGTTTTGGCCTGATGGAGGAGTGGCAACATTAGAGTGCCCCCCTGTGTCTATTTTGGCCTTTTTGTTCTATTAGCCTATTTTGGGCATCCTTTACTCCCTCTATCTTTGCTATTTAATCAGGGTAATATGCAAATTGTCTACGAGGCTACTGGGGCGGTCTGAGTAACGGTGCTGGGGCTACACTGCGCGCTACTCCATGCCACGGTAGCTCTCTTGGATCCTCCTACCCAGATATCTTCAGCGCAAGCTACAAAGGAGTGACGTTCACTCTCCGTGAGCCGGAGTTCTGCGCATTAGCGCAAAACACAGGCCAGTGGCTGCGCTATCTCGCCCAACGCCAGGCTTTTACGCGCATGGCGCAGAACTCCGGTCTTGCGCAGACGAGTGCGCGCAGCTTCTTTGTAGCTGCACATGAAGATGTCTGGGTAGGAGATCAAAGAGGGGTCTGTTCACTGTAAAAAGATTGGGGTCTGTTCAACTGGTTAAAGAATTGGGGTCGTCCACTGGTAAAAGAAAGACAAGAAGTTCTCTTTGTGAATGGTGTGAGCAGAGCTCCATACACTTCTATAGCATCACTCTAGGTCAGATGCCTCCTAGAAGTGTATGGACACATTGATTATCCCTTCCTCTTTTCCGAAGGTCCTAATTATTTGACCCCCAGGAGTCACTTATCTCCTATTCATAGAAATTTAGGGAAAGTTAGTTCCTGGGACAACCTCTTTAAGAGAATCCAGTAACTTTATTTGGCTCGGGAGTCTTTGTAAGTTAATATAACTGGTCCCACCTGATAAGTGCATCCAGGATGTCTCCTGGGCATAGATAGATGGGGCTGCTCGCTTTCCTCTCCTGTGTAGTAATTCATTGTATGTTTTGGTGAACAGTGGACTTATGCAGAAGTGTAATACAAGGCTATAAAAGATCTACAGTAAGAAGTAGGAATAAAATACACCTGGAGTGCGGGAAACATCTAGAAGGTTAATCTTGGCATCTGAAGTTCTCTGAAGACGCAGTAAATGTAACAAACCCACGCTGATTACTGATCTTAATAAGACACTTCTTCTTTGGAGCGCTGAAGATATGAAAAATAATTCTTAAGGGATTTATCCTATCTTCTTAAGGGGTTTCTCATCTTCGTACAGGCTTTTCCATCTGCTCATTGGATAGTCCATAATTTTACATAGACGACCATACCACATCTTGCTTGAATATGGGTATCTGAGGTCCTGCTTTCAAGAATACCACCAGTCAGCTTATCTTGTAGCCCAAAAGGACCTAAGAGACAGAAGTTGACATAATTTATTTTCTGTGTTGCGCTAGCGATACGCAGTAGGGCTCCCATTTAAGGTGAGTGTAGCAGAGATGTCTGTTGTGGTGTGTAGGACACTAAGCCCAAGCAAAAGTCCTCAATGGCGGTGCTTATTGTCCCTAAAGCCCATACAAAGCTCATACCTTTGATATACAACTGAGGCATGCGTCCAACCCTGGTGCATGGCGCACTATAGGCTGTGGGGGTGTTTGAGTTTATTGGGACACCAAGCCACCTAGCCATAAAGTCTGTAGGTGGTTTAGTGCCCAAAATACAATGACCAGGGTTCCTTTTAAAATTTTTGGTGAATTCCTAGGATTCTGATCTCGGTTGACTCGACTACCACTGATTACAAGATAAAGGATGGTTACGAATGCTGGGTGCTTCCATTGTATCTCTATTGGACGGACAGAGATAGTGGAGTACAACCCAAGGGTCCTAATGGACTGGTGGCTTAGTGTCCCTAAGTGCCCTACACCAATTGTTACCTAGAGTCTCAACCCTGTTGCACAGCATACCCGCACTGTAGAGGGTTAGGGAAATACATTAATTACGCTCCTTAAGAGTGCATGTAAAGACTGGCACATGGGCTTATTGGGACACCAGTCCATAAAGCACTCATGGTGGTTTAGTTGGAAATAGGGAGTTAGGGAAATACCATAATCCATGCGTCCAAGACCTGGTGCATGGCGCATCAAAGACTGCACTGGGGCTTATTGGGACACCAATCCAAAGTGACTCAAGGTGCCCCGAAAAGTCCAAACTGACAAGGTCTCCTAGGATTTTTTTGTGACTATACCTCCATGTTACAGAATAGGGTCCATTACGTACACTTGGTTTTCCTCATTCTAGTCGTCTGTAGGTACGGACAGAGATAATGGAACAACACTAATGGGTCTTCACCAATCTTCACGGTTGACCACCGCTCCTTTCAAATGGGGACCCATGTTTTCATGATCTAATGGGTGTCCCCATGATCAGTCCCCTAATAAGTTACATATGTGGAAGACCCCATTTAAAAGACAGATTTTTCTCAACTAGAGTCTCTTTACTGATACAATCACATCGGGGGTCAGGCCACCACTTCATGATTGTCTCTTCTACTGAAAGTTTTCTGTCCTGTGACGGATTCTCAAAAGTTCAACTCTTTAAATGACCACTTAGCGACGTGGACGTGGTAGTAGATATAGCTCCTGCGTGGATACAATGGCAACATATTAAGATATTTTTAGCCGAATTCTTTATGTAAAGTATCTTAACTCGGCAAGACGCGCTCGCACCGAATAATCTCAGATTGTCCCCTGAGTGTACGCTATGGAGTGCGCAATGTTCTCCGAGTTGACAGAATACATATATGTATCAGAGAGCTTTGATGATATAATTAGACGGGAGATGATCTGCCTGTGTTAACCCATCGTGACCCTGCCACCGTGTAATCCACTTATATTATACGCCCGCCATAAACGCGCTGCGTATCAGGATGCGTGCGGGTAGGGAGCTGTGACACAAACAATTACTACTCTCTGACAATGCACTAAGTGAGGTATGTATTGGGGAGGAAACTCTTTGTGAGTATTTATGTCGGTTATTTTGGAGAAATTGTTACTTTTGGCCCATTATATGAGATTTTCATTGCGGTAGAGATGGAACGCACGTTAAAGGGGTTCTTCTCGCATTAAGAATTCCCATCCGTTATTCCATTAGGACATTCTCATGTCACCTGAGTCGAATGCTCCATCTTGTGCCCATTTAAGATCTACAACTCCCATCATATCATAAACTGTGTCACATCTTAAAGCGGCCACTTGAGCAGCTTTCAAGAAATTTTGGTACCCCCTGCCCTCACTAGGGGAGCTTATGCATACTGGGGTCATTTACAAGGGCCCGATTCGCGTTTTCCCGACGTGTTACCCAATATTTCGCATTTGCGCCGATTTTCCCTGAATTGCCCCGGGGATTTTTGGTGCACAATCGGATTGTGACGGCATTCGGGCTGGCATGACGCACGGAATCGTGGGGGCGTGGCTGGAATGAACCCGACGGATCTGAAAAACCGCCGGCATTTAAAAAAAAAAAAAAACAAGTGTTGCAAGACTTGCACTTAACCTTCACTAGAATAGGCCGGTGAATGAGTGCTTTTCGGAACTTCCCAGCACAACACAGCCACGGCTGGACATCGGGGAACTACCTTAGTGAATCCCGGCCGGACCCGAATCCCGCAGGAACGCGCCGCTGGATTCGCGAATGGACCGGGTAGTAAATCTCCTCATGTCATATTATTGAGTTCTAGTATAACTGTAATGACTCTTAGCTCCCCCTAGGTTGGCTTGTTTGAACTATACTTTTTTTTTCTTCATTTTAAGATGTTTTTGCAAAGGGGGCTGTTTTTTTTAGTAGAGATTCAAAACACAAATTTTTACCATCACAGCAACCCCTCTATTTTCACAGGAAAAGTCCGTAGCTGAGTCAACCCTGAGGCCAATAGGTTTAAAATATCTGCATCCAGCACTCAGTGACATTCCTTAGGCAATCTTCGGCATATTAAAACCCATCATCTGGATAGTAACTAACACATTATAGTAGTATAGAAACGCGTTTTGGCTTAGTTTTGATCAGATCAGTATCAGATTTGTGCAGGCCAGTTCCCAGAACCAATACGGATTTCTTGTTCAAGGCAGTCTTTGGTTCTGGAAGCTATGCGGAATAAACCTGCAAAGAGATGCTCCCTCCCTGTGTAGTGGGCCGTACAGGACACGGCGGTTGAGCGCCCATTGACTTGTATAGGGGAGAGTTGTAGTTTCCCAGCATGCCCACTATACTGTGGATGAAGCCTCTATTTCCAGCAATCCAGACCAATCAATCAGTGTGGGATCCGCTTGTCGGTACATTGTAGTATCAAAACACAGCCCCAACCACATCTATGTGTGTGATGGTGTGTGTTTGTAATCACTATATAAGGGCAGCACAGTGGCTCATGGGTTTAGCACTTTCTGCTTCGCTGCTGCGCGGCTGGGGTCCTGGGTTCGCGTCCCCCCAGTTCAACATCTACAAAGAGTTTTGTATGTTCTCTCTGTGTTTGAGTGGGTTTCCTCTCCCCGGGTCCTCCGGTTTCCTTCTCCCACACTCCAAACATCGGGTAGATGATTAGATTGTGACCCCCATTGGGGACAGGAACTGATTTGGCAAACTCTGTTGCAGCGCTGCGTAATCTGTGTGCGCTGTATACAGAATTATTACTATATGGTTGTATATGGTTATACCATATATTATTAGGTTGGCATTTTGTGGCAGGCACGATGTGCAGCCTGGCACAGTGCCAATGCATCTTATCACTTTACATTGGATTGTGGTGTTTGCTTTTCCATCTTGTGTTCCCTTTTCTTTCTTCACTCAGGAAAATAGCATCTTAATCATCGTCATTGTCTCGAGGCTGCACCTTGAGAGATTGGCTTGGGAAGATGTGCGGCTGAGATTTGCGCAGCTGCTCCAGCGGTTTTTGTAGAGCGGTGCGATGGCGCTGAGCAGAGCTGAGGGGGAATGTATAGAATAAGGAAATACTAAATCTATAGTCTCTGTATCATATGTAACATTTTATAGGAGAATTTCTTTCCCCCCAAACGTGATACCCTCGTCATGTTGTGCCTGTTATCGCAGTCACCTAAATTGCTGTGAAATGAGGCCGAGCTGCAGTACAACAAGGACCATAGACAAGAGCGGCGCTTTTTATGGAACTTTTAACCTCTTATCTATCTATTCTATCTATCTCGTCTATCCATATCTATCTATCTATTTATCTATCTATCTAATCTATCTCATATCTAATCTCATATCTATCTATCTATCTACATCGACTATCTATCTATCTCATATCTAGCCTATTTATCTATCTCATCTATCTATCTATCTAATCTATCTATCTATCTATCTACTATCTATCTCATATCTATACTATCTATCTCATATCTATCTAATCTATCTATCTATCTCATATCTATCTATTTATCTATCTATCATCTATCTATCTATCTATCATCTATCTACTCTAATCTATCTATCATCTATCTCTATCTATCTTCATATCTATCTATCTATCTATCTGCTATCTACTATCAATCTATCTATCATCATCTATTCTATCTATACTAGCCTAATCTCATATCTCATACTCTATCTATCTATCTACTATCTATCTCATACTATCCTATATCTATCTATCTATCTATCTATCTCAGTCTATCTCATATCTATCTATCTACTAATCTCTATCTATCTATCTACTCACTATCCCTCTATCTTATCATATCGCATATCTATCTATTCTATCTACTATCTATCTATCTATCTTATCGTATCTATCTATCTATCGATCTAACTATTATCTATCTATCTATCTATCTATCTATTATTTCTCCATTCTATCTCGAAGTTCTGATCTCATACTATCGATCATCTACTATCATCTATCTAGGCTATCCTATCTACATTCTATCCTATCTATCTCAGCTCAATCTACTACATCTTTATTCTATCTATATCCTATCCTATATCTATCTTTCATCATCTGATCTATCTACTACTATCATCTTCTTAGTGCTATTTCTCATTATCTATCTATCTTTCTATCTCATATCTTTCATTCTACTATCTTCATACTATCATCTATTCTATCTATATCTCATTAATCTATCTATCTATCTATCTACTCTATCTATTATCTATCTAAAGGGGACTATCTCATTCTCTATCTATTTCTATACGATATATATCGTTATTACTCTATCATCTATCTATCTAATCTCATCTTATCTCCTATCTATCTTTTCATCTATCATGATCTATCTCATAATCACGTATTCTATCTATCTCCTATCTATCTTTACTATCTATCTATCTTATCTATCTATCTAAGTGCTGCATTATCTACTATCTTATATATCTACTATCTAGACTCTCTATCTATCTCATATCTATCATCGATCTATCTAGCTATCTCATATCTATCTATCTCATATCTATCTATCTATCTCATAGCG